>MJUU01069593.1:192017-237227 GCA_002080025.1 Modiolus philippinarum | reverse complement strand
ACTTTCTATATAGTTGCACTTTATATATTTTTTTATTTGCTTATAATATACATTTGGTACAATTTTTTTAGAAGAAATTGTGCACAATATCAAAGTTTCATAATTTAGCTTAAATACTTTATCTTAAAATTCTTTTTGAAATGTCTTATTCTGCTTTCTCACAAGTCAATTTGACACTAATTATTTCTATATTCTTTGAGATTGAGATTTTATAGGCGTCAAAATACATTTACACTTATTTTTGTCGTTTTTGCAAAAAGAGCATTATTAATAAAAAGATAAGTTAATCCGGACATGTTCTAGCTTACTAATTAGTATATTGTCAAATTTAGAGCAATGTTCAAATGTCAGTCATAACGGATTAGCACAAACAAAAATTCATTTATCCAAAAATTATAAAATATATTTAGTAATAGATAAAGACGTTTTGAATAAGTGATACAGTGCATGGCTACACTATGACGTCATACCCTTTAACCCATCCTTTATCACATACCCTTTATCGCATGGCTAGCCCTGTATCATACACAGGCACTTGTTTCATAAAAGAAATTCCAGTCCCTCCCTCTCTTCTTCCACAAGGTAAGCAACTATGGTTTTTACCAGCCCCATTTCAACTCGATGTTGGCTGGTTATTTCTTATCCCTTCGATATCTGGATTGCACCGTTTGATTCCTGATATATTTTTCTGTACAACTATGTCAAAAATACCTACCTATGGGTGCCCCTTCCCTTCCAATACACATAAATATTCATTGAATTTGGCCTTGCCCCATTTTCAGTACAAAAACAGGTGCAATCCAGATGTCGAAGGGATAAGAAATAACCAGCCAAAATGGAGTTGAAGTGGGGCTGGAAAAAATCATAGTTGCTTACCTTGTGGAAGAAGAGAGGGAGGGACTGGAATTTTTTTTATGAAACAAGTGCCTGTGGTATCATACCCTTTTTCAAAAAATATTTAAAAAAAATTGAGGGGATGAAAAAAATTTTGAGGGTAAAATAATTGGGGGTAAAAAATTTTGGGGAGGGTAACAAAAATTTGTTTGGGGATGAATTTTTTTTGTGAGGATCAGTGAAAAAAATCTAGCAAACCTTTATCCTTTACATATTAGAATTATTCAAACCACCTCATTTCCTATCCGACATATTTTGAAATTTTCATCTTCAAAAAATGCATTTTCTATTGTCAATTTCAATTTTGACAGTATTTATGGGATTGAGTAGTCCTCTGTTTAAATATATGATAAGCTGTATAATACATGGCAAAATCCGTATCATCCCTCGATCAATATCCTCCCTCGAGCCAGAGGTCCTCGGGCTGATATTGGTAATTCGGGATGATACCGCATGTGATACGGATTTTGACATGTATTACTCCCTATTAACAAATGGGGGTAATAACAAAATTCGAACGGAGTTATCAAAATTAATTCATGTAATTAAGGAAAATTTATATTTGAGCATTTTGATTGGATATTTTAGAAATTCTGATAATCCACTATATAAAACAATGTTGGACCGGTTGCCGCAGTTGATGAAGTATTAAAACTTATTAAGTTTTATTTGGTAATTTCGGCCAGCAACCAAGGACCCTTTGGTTATTTCTGTTGCGGGGCCAACTACCATCATACTTTTCAAAGCACTTACACTTTCTCTACCGTTGCAAAACTTACACCCAAAGTTACTCTACCGATACGCCTGATCTCAACCATGGTTTTTTATTGGGTCCGTGTTATTCATTTGTGTGTGTGTGTGTGTCTGTTTTTATTTTCCTTTTCTGTGCCGTACTCGTGTTTTGTCTCTGGTTTTTTTGTTTTTTGTTTCCGATGTTGCCATTGTGCTTGGATTATTCGTTTTTTGATTGACGGTTCGGTTCTCACTTACTTTGCAAAACGTCAATGTACTGCTTGAATTGTCATGTTCGACATTTGCAACATGTGTATGAAGAGCAACAGATATCGATGCACTTCATCCCAACCGTGTTGCTCATATGTTTGTGTGTCTACATTTTCCTTCCCGTGTCGTGATGTTTCTTGGTATTCCAGATGCTTCAATTGTCTTATGTTAAGTTTTTGACGACTCAGTTCTTACTTACTGTCAAGAACAACATTCCACTTGAATGATGATTTTCGTTTTAAAGAAATTGAAATCAACTTTTTCTCAGAGTTTAATTTTCAAAAATGACTCATGGACACGTGGTGTAAAGTTTCGCTACTTTTTGGGCTCAACACTCGAGGATTACTAGAGATGTTTCACATTTTGACGAAAGAGAACCTAAACCTAAGGGGACTAGTTATTGCACAAAAATTAAAAAAAACGAAAGTAAATTTAAAAATGTAAACACTTCCAATTCCAATGTTAGGATTCTTTAATTAAATAATTATATAAGCAAAGTAGTTGAAAAATCTTCATTCTGAGCCATATTTCTTTCGTAAATCGCTAAGTGTCGTTTCGTCGCTTTCGTGTGTACGTATGACTTCGAAAGACATTCGAGTTGTCCTTCTTAAATTTTAAAATAGATGATCAGTCATGTGTTTCTCATTATGCCATTTCTAAAATAAATCTGAAGGAGTAACAGTCCGATGCCACAGTATAAAGTTCAAGGAATAAAATTTAATTTGTGTAACATGCATGTTATATAGCCAGAAAACATTCAAAAATATATTTTTTTATATTTCGAGCATTTTACACGCGCGGGGGGGGGATCTTTATAAATAAGACATTTGAATTTCTCTCATTTCATTGTATGAGATCTATTAAATATTTTCAAGTATCTTTATTAATGCTAATTTTGACAGTTTGATGAACATATACAAACAGGTCTTGTTGAGACTTCCTCTTGAACCATAGCCTACATTTCTATAATGAAATTTATCAAATGCATTCTCTATATTTTTACAGTGTTTGTCATTTCCGATTCAAATTTGGTGATGAAAATTTGATATAAAAAGAATTATATGGACCTCATCGTATGTTATTTTATTGTTTAGACCCACTCGCTGATCTTTCTTATATCTTATATCTTATTTTTATATTTTTTATAGGGGTTGTCTCCTCTACGGTAAAGCATGACATATAATATACTTGGTCTAAATCATATCTTGTATCTTGAATGGCGAATGATTTCAGGCTTTTCCGTCTTCCATTCTAACATTCATTTCTCACGCAGTTTCATTATTTTTCTTATAATACACGTGACTTAGCAAACAATGGAGTTAACATGTATGGGTGATGTCTGTTTGCTAGTGATGCTTTCGGAATCATGTCATCGAAAGAGCAAATCTTATTCGTTTGCCTGAGACATGCAATGTTGTTTAAACTGGTCACTTTTAAATTAAAAAGACAATATCGAGACTTTTATTTCAAATAAACGCTATTGGTATATCCCGTTTGTAGAAAAAGGATATTTACGTTAGAAAACAAAACCAAAACAAACACTAAAACAAATTCTGAAGAAGAAAAATTACAGAAAAAAAGCCGTCCGAGATCCGCTTAAAAGATATGTTGATATGCTAATCCCCGCTTCATACATTTTAGTTTCTAGAAATAAATTTTTGTTTTATTCTTGCCTTTTCCCTATGCACGAGATTGCAGTGAATAGCGAGCTGGTATGAAATTATATCGTACGTATAAGTGTAGGGAAGTTATTTGTTAATGGTACTTTATAGTGCATAGAAAAACATATTATTATAATAAAAGTAGCCTTGCGCAAGTAAAGTATTCATATGGTCCGTGATTGAAGCAAGTTTTATCCGCTCTAATTTTAAGTCGAGATAGAAAGTAAAAAAAAAATCAGTTTGGCGTTTCCGGTCAATTAATTCATTTCAATCTTCTTTTTTGAATACTTATTGTACAGGATTTTGTTGCGTTGGGTCCTTTATAAAACGGTCATTAGAACTGAGGACAGGGGACTCATAACTCTGTTATTATTTTTCTTTACTTGCTTGTTTTATTTATTAATGTCACAAACTACATGTATGTTTATATGACAATAAATATTTGATTTGATTTGATTTGATAATAGTTAAAAATATTTTAACTGGTAAGCTACCAGTACAAGGGTGCAGTCGACCGGCTAAGACTTTACAAGATTTTATTTCTAAGTGATTAATGTCTAATATTGTATGTGTATAAGGTGATGATGATGATTTGATAAGCTTTATAAACACATGCATTTAGTCGCCCTCATTGAAATAATCTATAAATAATATTGGAAATAAATAAAATAATATCTTCGGCTAATGTCATTTAGGTTGTGGTTCGTCATGAAAGGTTTCTTTCGTCGGGTTACGTTGAGTTTCGTCAGAATGTGAAATATCTCTACTAGGAATAACTCAACTCATTGACATAATTTACCTTGTCAGCTCATCAAACAGGCATATCACATCTCACTATTAACAATCTTGCGAATGACTCGATGAATGCCATGTAGTTATTTATGTGCTGTGATTGTCTTTCGAGCAACGAATGACAGTGATTGTAAGAAGACTTTACCAGTTATTTTCATGTTTGTCGGCGATCCTGCATTCATGACCAAACGAGAGGATACAGGAATGTACCGTTGCTGGACATATTTTAATGAAATCCGCTCCAACCGATGCTAGGGGCAGTCGTGAAATTACTATGACTTATAAGCGAAGCGTACTGTCGGAGGCCTCATGATGACTTCAAGATGAAGAACAACAATAAAAGCAGTGTTCTTTTGATTAGTTCTACAATGTTTTTGAAGATACTGTTTCTCGTATTTATTTACTCTATATCATTTTTTTGTTTATATTATTGCCTTTCATTGAGATACATTTATGCTTTGTTGGCAGAGGGAAAACTTGTTTCATATAGTAAAGATGAAGCGTTCATATTTATGTCGTTTCCTTTTTGTTCATTACCTTTACCTAAACTTCAGTGAGATCAATATTTAATTCGATGATTGATATCATTAAGGAAATGTATTCTTCTGTACCCTGTAAGTGTCATATTAGAATCGAAATAATTTACACTCTCGTGACTTATTTCTTAAATTTTCAACTAATTAAACGCATCTCATATCTTAAACATCAGCTTCATTACGACTAGTTATCTTTGTACATGATTAATTGAGCACTTGTCAACAATGGAAAAAGGACTAAAAGTCAAAGTATGGCAAAAGTAAAAAGTAAGATCATCTCTTACTTTTCTACCTTACACTATATTGGAATGTTACATGTAATTGCTCTTTGAATTTTTGTTGTTTTGTTCATTAATCTAATGATTTTTAGATAATTACATTCAGAATGATTTGATAAATGCAAACTTCACTTTTCTTATGCTGATTTGGGTATTTTTGTATCAGAACAACAAGATGGTAGATTGGAAAATATGAATATAACATGGGTTGGTGTGCAGGACAAGGAAGTCTCATACATCCAAGGGCAAGATAAAATATGTCTCTGACGAGGCTTGGTCTAGTCAAAGACTACCTAATCTTGCCCGCGGGTGTTTGAGATTTACCTTGTCCTGCATACCTACCCGTGTTTGAAACAATGGCAGTAGAATACCGAAGGAACAAAGGAGTGAAATTTACAAAAATCGAAGTCCAAAGACATGGCCAAAACCTGAATATAGAAAACAATGACGTTAGACACAGAAAACAATGACGTTAGACAGATACAAAATACAGAAATAGAAATCACAACATTCAAAACAAAGGCACTCACAGTGTGAACTACAGTGAAACTGAGAGTGACATCAGGTGCTCCGGAAGGGTAGGCATGTCCTGCTTTGTTTTTTCACCCCACAAACACAAAGGCTATGTTGCTCATTTCGACATTGGACATCATGTTACGTTTTATGAAGGGTAATGATTGATTTCTGTCGACACTAAATAATTCAAAACATAATCCATTACATAGTTATTTACTTGGTTTACTCTTAATTTTCATTTCTTTTACTTATATACGCTGAAATTGTTGATCTGGAATTTGACCTTTGTGACGTTTGTTTACTTACTGGAGTTACGTCCCCTTTTATGACGTCACAAGTTTCGAGCGAAAATTTTTTGAATGACGTTTTTATAGCTTTCTATATGAACACAACACATTTTATTGGTTTTTGAAAATTAACAGCATCAAACACATCACTGTACGCTTGTAATCACTTCTGTTGCGCTTTAAATACCAAAAAACTGAAAAATCATCTAAGACGATGATAAACGTAATTTCGCGGGGAAAAGTTCGTGTAGCTTGTCTTATCAACGGGTCAGACCGAAAAATCTCCCCAGGGTATAGTTACAATATGAATCTAACACGGGTGAGTGTACGAGAAGGCTCTTCAGAGACAACCTTAATCTTGCCCAAGGGTGTGTGAGATTTAACTTGTCTCGCACACATACACGTGTTTGATTTGTTTTCTCACTCTGCCAACACGAACGGACATTGCTCATTTTGACAATAGACATCATGTTTCGTACTATCAAGCATGACGTTAAATTTCTGTTGACACTAAATAATTCAAAACATAGTATATTACACAATTATCTTTGTTTACTCTGGCATTCATTTGTGTTTACTTATACACTTAAATCGTTGATCTGAAAATTAACCTTCCCCACTTTTGTTTACATACGGGAGTTACATGTACGTCTCCTATTATGACGTCATAAGATTCGAGTGCGGAATTTTCGAATTTTGAGCATTTTGAGAATTTTGAGCATTTTTGAGAATTTTGAATTTTCGAATTTTACGTTTTTTCAGAATTATCTGGCAATATAATAGCATAAAAGGTGTCAAGAGTTATAGATACAGTTTTATCACGCGACGTGGTCTGAAAATGTGCTCATCTAAAAAGTAAAAGCAAGAAAACAGATACAATCTGAAAGCAAGCAGACACAAAAACCGCGGGAAAAAGATTGTATAGGTGTTCTCACTTTTGAGACAGAACAGTTCCTATTTTAGCAGTGTGAGATTTCCTTGTCTTGTTACAAAGCAACGTATTCTGACGTCACTGACGTCGCTTAGGAATGTCGGATGACAAGTACGGCTTGTTGGTGAATAAATCGTAGTGTGTGATTACAAAAGTGAGAAAATAAGTCAAACACCGTTGAAAATCCAAGATTTAAAAATCTCAGACACCCTCGTGTAAGATTTCAACGGTTCTCTGACTCGGCAAGCCTCGTCAGAGAAATATTGAAATCTTACCCTTGGGTGTCTGAGATTTCTTGATCTTACCTTTTCACCGGTGTTAGATTCATATATTCTCAACCAGGAGGGTGGGTGAGACGGAAAAATCTCACCCACTCGTTGGTTACATAGAAAGCACTCAAGTAGGGTGAGAAAAAGAAAGCAATACAGGTAGGGTGATAAAACAATTTCTCTAATTTCTAGCAAATTTAACCAACGCTTGACCGGTGTGATAAAAATATTTCTTGTCTCTAGTGAGAGAACAACTCGCGTGAAATTTCCCGCCAAATCTATTCGTAACATAATCCTCGGTGTTTTACATTTTGTCATTAGAGAAACATTTTCTACAACTTTAACACGTTTATTATGAAATTTCTCACATCTTGTTTAATAAATTTTCAAATGTTAAAAAACTCGGCAAGCCTCGTTTTCAAACAACGGCAGTAGAATACCGAAGGAACAAGGGAAGCGATGACTACAAAACTCGAAGTCCAAAGACATGGCAGAAACGGTAACAGATAAAAACAAAGACAAAACAAGGACGTGAGACAGCTACAATGCACGGAAATAAAAAGATAACATTAAGAACTAAGGCACTCAAAGTCGGATGACAAACAGTTGCAAACAGTTGCAAAATTTATTTAACTCGATGTGAGAAATTTCATAATCAATTAGTTCTCGTTGAAGAAACTATATATAATCAATTGGTGAATCTTTACAACACTAAACAACATTTTTTCTTGTGAGAATGAGAGATTTAACTTTCATAAAGGGGCACACACATGAAAAGAAAATCACTTTAATCATTGGTTATTTGAAAAAAAATTACTTGACCTTGTTCTTTCGAAAAATATAAGTCTCCAAAACAATGTTTTTTTTAGTTAAAGAATTAGTTTCCCTTTGGTTTATATATATTTTTGTAATTTTTAATATGTCCGTATATTCCTATGCAATCAGATAGAATGAGGCATCCAAGTAGGGCGAAAATTGCTATTGTCCATCCAACGGCAATATATTGAGATGAGGGTCTATTATCTGATGCACACTTTAAAGATCTTAAATATGAGTTTGTTGATTTTGGTTGAACTGTCAGCAGTTCTTGAAGTTCTTCTATACGATCAGCAAGTTGCTCTTGTGTCATCGTTGAATATACAGATAATGAAGGACCTACAAGATAAAATTCAAATTAATGCTATTTAAATAAGGAATACAAAATAGCTAGATGTAAAAGACTGGAAAATTAAATGATTTCCAAAAAATGAAACAACAAAACGAATACCCAAAATTGGATCAAAATGGTTGTGTCTATTTATTTCTCCTACTGCCTTTAGCTAGTTATGCCATATTATTCTTCTTGAGATGGCTTATTGAACCAATATATAAATATAACTTAATTGAATATTTTTCAAAACATATTAACTCGCTTATTGTTTATACTGAAAATGATTTTGTTTGTCTGTTCTACAGTTGCGACGTGTGGCCAGTCATTAATGTCCCCCCAACCAATACTACAATGTTATTTATGTGCTTTACACGCATTTTAATTGTGCTTGTTATCACATAGTTATACCGATCGCTTGGAATCCTTTTTATCCAGGGTTCTTCATAGATGCTCAGTTATAGCCGGTTGTTTTACATTGCTGACTTTTCCAGTCTAAGTTAAAGCATGGCGTAGTGTACGCCCAGGAAGTACTGACATTTCTTTACTATTTAAATCAAGAATTCCATATTTTGTGTTATTTTCAAGTGACCATTTCTTTGTTTTCATATCCATAGCAACCCTTCTTAAAAAATAAGATTTAAAAACTAGTTTATTCAAGAATTGAGTTTTTTAGTCCATTTGCAGTTTGCTCTAGAAACACTTTATTCCGCATTTCCGAAACAGCAATTTAAATCAAGTTAATGTACGTAGACCTCAGAGAGCTTTGCCCTTAGCCAACTTTTCATTTTGATCCTATTGATTACTTGTACTGTGTTTGATTTAATTTTAACTGAAGACACTTTTCTAAGTCATATTGTCACTGCAGATATTCATAAAAACACAATTCCAATCACTTATTCAGTTGTAGTATGATTTGTAAATGTGTATTTCACATATCAGCACAACTTAAATGTTTACACATAAACAGTAAATATAAATAAGTATTTCTAACTTTTGTCTAACTTTTAAAATTGGCATGATAATTTTTAATTTGCAACTTTTTGTAGAATTTATAGTTCAATTCATATAAAGTCTTAAAAGTCTCTGAACTATTTATTCCTCAGCATATGTATACAAATAGCGTAACTCAACATTGTTATTTGTGTTATTTACATGTATCCTTGTAAAAATTTGATCAGGAAAGACTTGTTTTTAATCTTGATTTGTGGATTTTAGGGGATTTTTTATAAATCAATTAGCACAGTTTCTCTTATAAATTATATGTTCTCTATTCCTTATTTAAGTTTACACATGTCACATATCATTTACCACGTGCATAGGTAAACAAACTGTTGACAAACGGAAATAATTAGGTTAACTAAGGCATTGTTCCTGATCTTACACTATGTTAATTACCTGTAATTGATTAATTACAAATATTTGGTACCATATCCGATTTGCCGACCGGCTTTCAAATGTGAAAGTTGGTGGGCTTGAATATAGCTTGTCGCGGAAGCCGGCTATAACTGTCTATAGAGAACCTTGTATTAAATGAGTAGATTTGGGTTGAAAGTCATCCATCTCCTTACTTGACTATTGAATAACTAAATACCGAACTTACTGTAAATTTATTTTCTGCATATGTGCATTTCGACAACTTATGTCTCTTCAGTGCAGATAAAATCTAAACGTTTGGAAAACCATAAACTCAAAGATGTTTAAAACTGATAGAGAACAAATAACCAATGTGATCTAAATGTAAAGCCAAAATCAGTTAAGGACAGAACTTTGCATAAGGGAGATACTCCTTAGTTTTCAAAAAAATNACCAGCAGTGGCATCGACCCAGTAGTAACAAATAACTAAATACCGAACTTACTGTAAATTTATTTTCTGCATATGCGCATTTCGACAACTTATGTCTCTTCTGTGCAGATAAAATGTGTTGATTCAACATGTGTTCAATTAGCGATCTCAAGAAGAATAATAAAATCATAATTAGCTAAAGGTAGATTTCATCCATACGGCATATGTCAAATTAGTTCTGACATTCGTATACATAGTATTGTTTAAACTTTCCTTTGGTCTCGCATACAAACTAGCTCTTTTGCGGAGGTCATTTTGCCATTCATATCTCTAATTCAAACTCCAGTTTGGTTCTTATTTTAGACGTCTATAAAATTAGTCATATAAATAGCGAAAGTGTCTCCCCGCAGTTGGGCTTGACTGTAGGTCGAATTTAGTGATGAGATAGAGAGAACTAGCATAATATTAGAATGGGTAGGTCAAATTTTATCTTAAAAAATCCACAAAACATAATATGCTGTTATTGTAGATACTACGCCAAGTTAGCGACTTAAGGTAAGTGAGGACAGCTGTGACGTGATTAAACCATAAAAATGGCGGGAAAAAAATCAAAAATGTTTAGAATGGAATGAAATTTGACAGTAATGTTACTGAGCATGTATAGAAACGAACTTTGGTTTTAAAAATATCAAAATGGCGACCAGAAAATGGCGGGAAATTTTCAAAATGCTCCAAAATGACTGAAATTTGACAAGAAGGTAACATAGCATTTGTAGATACGAGTTTTGGTCTTTAAAATATCAAAATGGCGACTGTTGCCATGGAAACTGCAAAATGGCGGAAAAATTCAAATTCCTTGGTATATGATGAAAACTTGAAATAATCTTGAAATAAGGTGTGAAAAAGGGAAATAATAATAAATTAACACAGTAAAATTGCTGAAAAAAAAGAAAATACCTTTGATAAAAATTAAATAAAATAGAGATATAATAGTGAAAAAAAAGTAAATTATGTACACAAAGGGATAAGAAAAGTGGAAAAAAGTGATAGAATGAAACTTGAAAATTGTGGGAAGATAGAATTCACCCTAGAACATCAATAGCAGTCTCTCCCTTCTAAACAATTAACACAGACGTGATAGATATTCTGCCAGAACAGGCCACTGCTGATTCCGTTTTATAAAGATCAGTCCCTAGAAGTTTGGAACAAGAAAATATGAGAAATATCAACCCATTCATTTAGTCAATGCCATCCAAAATATATCTTTATACAGCATAATAGGTCATTTCGGTCAAAACGGTGGCCAATTGGAAATGCAACTTACTTCCGGTCCCGCATGCGCGCTCCTTTATCTCTCTATAAGACTCCTGTGGGGTCACGTGTCGAACTATTATACAATATATCACAAAATTTGAATTTGTAGATGAAATTTTTGTATTTATGATTAACAGTAGGCAAGAAAGTATCCACTTCCGGTTTAACATGTATTACCTACAACTTCCTGTTCTAGTCAAGTGAAGACCGTATACAGTCATATGACTATTTTAGTTTGGTAATTGTGCTACAAGCACAGCCGGTGACATCGCTTCCGGTTTTTGTTTTAGTGACGGCAAAAGTTTTGAGGGGAGGAGGGCAATTGTGTCAACTTTGAATGCTTGTAGTTCTCTTAAAAGCCTGGTTTGCTATACTGATTTTTTTATATTTTGAAGATATCGTGTAAAGGTATATATTTAAGTAAAAAAATAAAATTTTGAATTCGGAAATTTTTCTGAATTTCACTTTTTATATCCCTCCAGGGGGCAAAAAGTGAGCAAAAAATCTAACCTCAATGTGCACATAATTGGGAATATTAGCAAAAATAATTGTCAAAAGTGGATGTATTTTTAGAAATACCTTTAAAACAACAAAGACTTATAATCCAAACACTCTTTTTACAAAAACAATGTTCAATTGGTTTTTTATATGGTCAAAAGGGGGGTAAATGGGAATTCGGACCATTATTCAGGGGGAGGTAACTTTGACCCCATTTATCTCAGAAAAACTCATGGAAAGGTGGTCCAATATTTATACCAAAGAAAGGGTATACATTCAAGAGTAATATATTAGAAAAGATAGCCATTTTGAATTCGGAATTATTTTTGGGGTCAAGTGTCCTCACTAACCTTAACGCCACAAAAGTGAGAGTTAAATACAGAAATACCGAGGTTGAATAGAATGCAATGAATTTAGTTATGCTGTACACGTGTTTCAAGGAGTCACCTCTCATAAGCAGCATTAAAATCAAATAATAAAGACAGCCATAATCCAAAAGTGGTAAAAAAAGAAGTACTCATTACCAAAAAGATCGAAATAGGAGGCCAAATCCAGTACATCTACCGAGTGCCATACATATAAAGCCTCGTGTTTTTTAAAGGGTTTGAATTTTTACAAAACAGTAAATTTCTATAAAAATTTCAAATGATTGTAGGTGGGATCTACATGGGTTAAATAACGGAATATTAATGACCTGTTAGACTTTGTATGTTTGTTTAAGAATTTTAGGCAACTTAAAGTTTGAAGTAAAACTGGCTTTTACATACAAATGAGGTTTTTAAGTTTCTTAACTTTGTGTGCTTTTTGGTCAAAATGTGTGTGTTCTCACTATTTCAACGGAGTTTGTGTTTTTATTGCAAAAGCTATTTTAAGATCATTTCCAAATTTTCTGCAGCGTTCCCGCTGTTCTATCCATCTGGTGTCTACTTTTAAGGTTTATTCCCTTTTCCCCATTGTAGACCAATTACCTTAATTTGTCTTTCAAGCTAAACAGTGAAATTTCTTTTCAGACTACTGCATAATTTTCAAACAAAAAAGTTAATAAACAAGAGATGTAAAAGCGGGAAAAAGACAAAAACATTATGAGGTACGATTTCACCAATGAACCCAGTAAAATATCAATTGACTTGCAATAATATTTCCGCCAATTATCAAACAAATTATAAGGATAAATTGAAGTCCATATAGGATTGATGTTTTAAGTATGTTGAATGTGATCGCTTTTTAAAAAAAATGATAGAGAAAAAAAAATCGCACGGTTTAGTTTACTTTGAAAATGAGCTATGTGAATGACATCCTTGGCAATATTATTTTTAATATTGTATATTTTACTTGTTGATTGTATCATCATAATTTGTAAAGTTTCTTGTTAAGTATTCTTGAAGATTAACCTATAGCGTATGGAGTGAACTTTATAAACAAATCATTTTTTTTCAAAATACTTATATAATCACATGGATGTAGCGTTGTTCGTCATTAAGCAAAGAATTCCACTAAAAACGGTGCTAGAGGTCGTCATGAATTCAGTATGAATTATTAAGAGAGATCATTGTCGAAGGCCTCATGGTGACTTCAAAACAACAATAAAAGCGATGTTTATTTGCTTGAAACTACAATGTATTTGTAGAGATTTTGTCTAATGTCCAACTATTCCATATATTTTCATTGTTTTTTTTTCAAAAGACAACATGAGCTGCGCAATTCATTCGCGTATTTGCAAAATTAAGATCAGATATAGGGTAGTTTGAATTTTGGACTGGAACAGTAATTTGGCAGCTTTTCCTTCAGCCAGTTAGCTTTTCCCTTAAATGATATTTAATCTGGAAAATTTGTAAAATATCCCTGTCAAACGCACGAAAGCACACTAATTTTTTTCGTTTTACAATGGATGAGATCATAAAAAAGTTATGTATAAAAAAACATTTCAATTCAATTTACAACATAAAAACATCAATCTTTTAACAAAAGTCCTTTATTAAATCATCATACATGAAATAAAAAGAATGAGTCTGTCACCACAAAACTCGTTTGGAATAGAATAAAAAAGATAACAGGAAACACCTACAATGGCCAAAAACATAGTGGCATGCCACAAAGTAACAAGGAACTGCACAAGAAAAAAACCAACAATAAAAATACAAATGACAAACGTAAAGAACGATAGGATCTCGGGACAGCCAGACTTGGTACCGGCACTAGCAAAAGCCAGCGGTAGGGTTAAAGCGGTTTATATGTACCCAAACCTCCCATTTCTCTGTCCCATTTCCGTATAGTACTAGTATAATAAACATATGAATGAAACCGAGAACATATAGACTACTAAGATAACAATATTTTGATCACAATCTGTACACTTCTTTGCATACACTTACAAATACAAAACGTTCTAGGTTTCTAGTATTCTAACCTGGATTGCAAGTCACAGGACCTCCACTGCACACAACTGGAAGACCATTCCATGTTCCATCTGACTGGCAGGTCCGGATAAGATCTCCGGATACAGGGTGGAGTCCACCATCACAGGCATAAACCACAGTTTGAGATGGATGAAGGCCGTTTACAGTGTACGAAGCATTAGACACAGGACCAGGATCAACACAACTGACTTCTACAAAAGATAACATGTTCAGAATTAACAGTATTATTATCAGTAAATAAATCATCATAGAGGTAACATAATGCAGAAACTGTTATTTCTGACCACTGTACCGATAACTCTGCTGGTTGACTGTTAGTTTCCTATGTTTATCATCAACCAAGCAGTCAGTACGTTAGAACTGACTTGGGAACCAATTTATTTCAAAACTTTGGCGTAGTTGAAAGAAAAATCGCCGAGGTTCGACAAATTTTGAATCAATTTTTTCGGTTTAAGAGGGCACGTGCCAATCACACCCTGTCTAAATCCACACCTGTTAATGTGAGAGATGATAATTTATATTCCATTTTGACCCAGCACTGTAATCATTCATATCTGCAGCCATTTTTACTACAAATTACTCGTATGTCTATAAATGTCCAAACAAACATTTTAAAATAAATGCCACAATATAAAGTTAATATTGATCTTTTAACCACAACAAGAAGTCATGGACCAACACTTTGCTGTTGTAAATTCGTTGTTTGCAAAAATAACCAAGTTCATCAATATATCTATAGATTCTTACAATTCTTTTGAGTTTTATATACAAACAATCGATACATATATACTATTATATTTTCAACTCTATGATTGCTTATATACATAGGGCTTTATAAGCTAAAGTGAAAGAAATGGTTTTCTTCAATGAATAACATCAATGGTTAATTTTATAACGCATTGTTGTGATAAATATTTTATATATGAGACAAACATATTGACTTCAAAACTAACATTTCACAAACTGGATCTTTCTTTTAAATCGGTTTTACTGTTCTTACTATTTCTTTTATCATGTTGAAAATTATACAGAATTCAAACGTTTTTCTCGTGTTTATATGCAAAAACATGAAAACTGGATATACATTTTTTTCTGAAGGTCTCATCCTAGTATTTTTAGAAATTCAAATGGGTTAAGCATATGTTTTGCACCAGTTTTATATTGCAGCTATGATGCTAGAAACCAAAAATTCTATCTTTAACATTTTCAACTAAACTTCCCTATATTCAAATCTCTCTGGAAAATTTATCTTAAGATTAAACTGTAGCGGCATATGTTTTTCCTTTGGATATTAATATAAAATAAAAACCTCCACAAGCTGGAGTTACGCCATCCCACAGACCATTTGTACTGCATGTTCGAATGACAGAACCACCGATCATACTGTATCCTGGATCACACTGATATATTATTATGCTGCCAGGAAGGTACTGAGTGGCTGATGGTGTAAACGATCCATTACTTATTGAATCAGGTGTAAGGCACTGAATTTCTGAAAATAAACTCAAGGATATTTTAAAAACTTTACAAGAACGACTAAAAAAGCAATAACATTCACCCAGCAAATGAAAGTAATTAAAATAAAGTATGGAATGTAGATAAGACCTATTTAGACGCTATTGAAGCAAGCAAAGCTAAATAAATCTGTTGCTTTAAATTCTATTTATTGTAAGTGCGACGTTAATGGTTTATGCAATATCAGCCAAGAACAAAAAATCATTAAAACACTTAGTTTTTAGAACCGAAATATTTCTTATATACAAAGTAAATAGGGGTAATAACAAAATTACCAACAATATTGTCAAGAGCCAAAGCAAATGGAAACCATCGGAAAAAATACCGACTATTATGGCCCTAACTTAGTACAGGCATTTCGTAAGATTAATAATTTTGATGTTAAGATTTCAGTTCGATACATAAAATTACAAAAATGTTACTTGCATTCTGTCTAAATTATTAAATATTTTCATTGTTTTCATGAAACTTTTACAAGTTGGAAAGATAATCAAGGTTTTGATAGAAAATATTTCACATTACAATTTTTAAATGAAATTTTATATTCAATTCAATTCAAACATTTGAAATTGAGACAGTGACTGAAAGCGCATTGTTTTGGGACCTCGTATTATTAAATCGACATATCCAAGTATTCGCAAAATAAACCAATTAACCTCAATCGCAATTTAGACCATCTAAATTACCAGTCTCATATTGACATTTTCAAGAACACGAGTAAAAATAAAAAAGAACTAATTTTTTGCAAACATTTAGGGTTATAAGTCGAAGAATTCAAAAATGAAATTTTCTATTAACTAACATTTCCATTAAGTCATTATTAATGAGGTTTAAACGGAATGAGAAGCTGCTTAGATACACCTGTTTTTGTATACTATATTAAATTCTTCATAATTTAAATGAACAATTAGGTAGTCCGAAATGACCATAAAATGACTGAATAACAAGTAATTTTGCATTATTGTAATATAGTATATTATTATTCTTTTGTTCTCAAAGTTAATTAATAGAAAAAAAAATGTTCGCATAATTTTTCAAATACTGTAGAAGTACTTTTATTCGGACATCTATTTTCGACGTTTACATCAATATCTTCATTTCTAGGGTACATTAAATCGTGGTTTCGAATTCATCAAGTAAAGCTCTATGGAAAAATACATTTCGTTGAGAACTTAACAATGACTACACTATGTGAAAATAGTAAGCACTGCTGTTGTGAAAACTAATGATATTTATGTCATTACACACCGGAGGCAGATTTTTGGTCTTATTAACTTATCCGTGTGATTACCTGTGCGTTTGATGTAACGGTGTTTCTTATCGCCATTTAAAGTTACGTCGTCTGCTACAACGTGACATTGGTGAAAGAAAGGTATATAAAATTTAAAAAAGGTTTAAGTTCAAATAGAAAAATGACATTGATAAATAGGTAGTATTTGCAAACAGAAGAATTTGGTCTTCTAAATATAAGCAAAATTTGTTATTCAATGAAGTATTTGATAATCCTAAAAGATCAATTAAACATTGGCAGTATGTATGTTGTATTTTATGTATTACATGAAGTATTTTAAAGGAAATGAACTGTTTTGGCAATGTGACTATTTTAAACAGCCAACAGTGAGTAAAATAATAGTAATAATAATAATGTTGTGTTTTAAATTGAATATGGAGAAAACCAGTCAGGTTTATGGCCATTAGTGCACCGCCCTTCAGGCCGTGCACTATTGTTCATCACCCTGCCCACCATTTTCGAAAAGTTATTGAAAAACACAACGTTATTATAATGTATATCGTAAAACAAACTTTTTCAAATAAAAATTGAGCTTAAAATTGTATTGATATTTAATACTTCGTTCCGAAAACTCTAAAACGAAATCTAGCAAACATTTCATATATTTTTTAACCCATACTCTAACAATTGTAAGAGCTTCACCAATATGAAGTATTAACAAAAAAACTTTGATATCTTATATTTTTTTGTTATTTCCTAATCTTATTTTGACTATTTTGTGTATAGTGCCAACACCTCATTGTTTAATCGAGCAAAGTTTTCTTGCAGTTGAATCGATATTTGTTTATATGTTTTATTGTCTTTTATGTCTTTTATTGTCGGACAGCAGAGGAACACTTTGACATTTAATTTTAGTTTGCTGACAGCCCCGAATCCATGAACTAAAGTAATGATACATGGATGTAGCGTTACTCGACATTAAGCATTGAATTCCACTCGGGCGGGTAGTAGGGTCCGTTTTGAGCTTACCATGATGTATGAGCATAGCTCTTTGTTGAAGGCGTCATTGTGACTTCAAGATGAAGAACAAAAATAAAAGCATTGTCCATTTGTTTTGTTTAATCATGTATTTGTAGAGACTTAATTTTAGATTCAAGCATAATTATCTCTTCTTTTATATTTAATTGACCTTGAAGTATAATCAATCGTATTGAAATTATTCGTTGCCAAATCTTGTATGCGACTTTTTGTAATTACACTAGGAATACAAACCTACACAGGCTGGCGGAAAACCATCCCAAGTACCGTTTACATCGCATGTTCGAGAAACAGAGCCTGGAGTCATGGCGAATCCGGAATTACACTGATATGTTATTGAGCTGCTAGGTAGATATTTATTTTTGAATGGTGTATATGATCCGTTACCTAATAAATCGGGCAGAGGACACTTTATCTCTGAAAACAAATGTTTAAAGATGTCTGAAAAATCTAACTATTTTTTTCGACCAATTGGGCGAAAACAGTAAAATAATACACTTTGGTGCATTCTCATTTTTTTTCTTCAATTGAATAATTCAAAACACTTCAATTTTTGTCTCGCCTGCGACGAATGTCGCGAAAACGAGACATAGCTTCCATATGTTCCGTCGTCGTCTCGTCGGCGTCGTTGTCGTCGTGAATATTTGGTTACCAAAATGTTTAACTTTTTGAACTCTAATACCTTTGTCAAATCATTTTCAATATCAATGAAATTTTGAAACAATGTTCAGTGCAACTTTTTATTGAATATTTTGAAAAACATCCTATTTTTTCGTATTTGCCTTTAGTTGGACTCTATTGATAAATTTTTTTGGTTTGCACCATATCTCAGCACCTACTTGCCATAGACAGATGAAGATAGTTAAGTGGATACCTCTGTAGAAGAAACCAGCATCCATGTCATCTTAACCTATATTTTCCGCATCAATGACTGGTCCATATATATCAAACAATAGTATGATAAAGAAATTTAATAATAATGTACAATTATTTCGTATAGTCTATAGATACGCAAAAAATCTTATAAATTTTAAAACGGTTCCAACTTTGGTAAATTTCCTGAAAATGTCCAGAACTAACAATTTATTAAATTATGCATGCAATCAAATATTATTGCCATTTTTTATGAGATTCAATCATGAAAACAAAGAGAAAAAAATGTGGTTCCACATTTGGTACATTTTCTGAAACTCTCGAAGACAAGAATTTTTTGGGGAAATTTTGTTAGCAACCATGCTTTTTGGTGCATTTTAGTCAAAGCAAATATTTCTAATATCAAGAATTCAAAAAATTTGATTCAAATTTTGGCAAATTTCCTGAATCTCTCAAAGACGAGCAATATCTGGGAGTTTTTGTTAGCAACCATGCTTTTGGGTATATTTTAGTCAAATTAAATATTTTCAAAGGTAAGACTTATTCAATGTTTAGCAAGTGAATTCCACTCAAGCCGTTGTTAGCGGCCGCCTTGGACTTACTATGAGGTAAGAGTTTGTGCTTGTTGTTGAAGGCCTCATTGAGACCTCAAGATGAAGAACAACAATGAAAGCGTTGTTTCATATGCTTAATTTTCCAATGTTTTTACAGGGATTTTGTCCCATGTACATTTACTCCATATCCCTTTATTAGTTCATTCAAAAGTTTTTGATTCCAATTTTGGTAAATTTCTGGAAACGCAAAGTAGACAAGTAATTTTGGAAATCCTTGTAAGCAGCCATACCTTTTGGATTAATTTCAGCGAAAGCAAAAATTTTCATTAATTAGATTTCAAATTTGGAAAATTTCTGATACTCTGAAAGACAAGTTATTTATTTGAATTCTACTTAGCAACCACAAATAATAATAAAGGCCAAATTAAAATGACTGTGGAATTATCAGGCGAGGCACTTTGTTCAGCGGAGCCTTTAAGAATTATCTGAGGCTTTGGGAATGTAACGTTTGATACAGTATATTAAAATCTTTTGAAAGCATTTTATCTTTAATGGATTGGTTTCAGGATAAACCTTTTTTTTGAAAAGATCATTCGAAAATAAAGGAATTTGACTGGTTGTAAAAAAGGAAGAAATGACTGTGCTCATCAGTCCAGGAGGTCAGTACTTCGGTGATTACATTACAATAACTAGAGCTGTCGCCGAATGGTAACCAATTATGCCCCGCTCAGTGACCCTGAATCAATATGGCTATGCAAATTTAAGCGAGTGTTGACACAATACAGGTGTTGACACAGTACAAGTATGGACACAATGATATGCCTCCCCTTTTTCCAAAATATATTAAAGGAAAGTTCTTAGCCCCAAAATCAATTCTACGGGTGCCAGGCAATCTTCCTGTAAAGTTTCATCCATTTTGAGGCACTTTGAATTTTCCCGCCTTTTTTCCAGTTTTCATAGCAACGGCTGCCATTTTGAAAATTCTGAGACCCAAAATCTTTTTTATGGGTGCTATTCATCCTTTTTGTAAAGTTTCATCAAATTTGAAGCACTTTGAATTTTCCCGCCTTTTTTCAGTTTCCATGGCAACCGTGGCCATTTTGAATATTCAAAGATATGCGTGTGCACATATACTTATTGTAAGTTAGATTCTTTCGAAGTAGTTGGAATTTATTTTCAAACCTTTAAAAAACATTTATAGTTGTGTTTTTCATTCGTACGGACGGCATAAAAAAACAAAAACAAAACTAGCAATAACTGAACTTCATAAATATCATAAACCTAAAAGATGTAGTGCACAGTAAATGTTAAGTTTCTCCTAATTTGATTTAAGCATATTCTGAGAATATTTCCTTTAAACTGCATCTATAGCTTAACTCGAATACAAAAGTTTTCGTCGAGAACTGCAGATATATTTTCTTTAATTTTATTCACGAAATTCAACAAATTGCTTAAGGTTCCTAAGATGTTTTTAATTAATATATAAAGCAAACTAAGTTTAGGTATATTGGTAGTAAAAACTAATATAAATAATTATCATTTATACATTTGTGTATATCTGTTTTAAAAATGTTTTGAAAATTTGATAAAGTGAGTGATGTCTCTCCTTTATCAGGTTTGCTGACTTCCAGCTCATTTCGCAATGCAAAATCTGCATCAATATCATATTGTAACCTTTTAGGGAACATTTGGGTTGGTCTGTTGTTTAATAAACTTAAAAACTCCTTCTAACCTTTTAAGGAACTTTTGGGTTTTGCCAATCTAAATTTACAGAATTTTCTTTAAATATGTCAAAAAATGCGTTCCACGATTCTTTTTGTGCAATGGGCAATGAATTGAACCATGTGACAGCAGGACCTGTAAGGTGTAGATGTGAAGGTGCAAGAATTCTTTATGATCAGTCGGGAGTATATCATGAAGGGTAGCATACGATTCAAACTCATTTAAGAAAATAGAAACATCATCCTAAATTTAAGGGTTATTTACATCAGATCTACCCAAATGAGCTTGAAATTAAAGAAACAACTGAAACACCTAGTTCAGCTTCGTACCTAGATATTTTATTGTATATTGACGAAGATGGACGTTTGAAATCTAAGCTATATGACAAGCGTGATGATTTTAATTTCCCCATTGTGAACTTTCCCTTTCTTAGCAGCAATATAACTACCTCTCCAGCCTATGGAGTGTTCATTTCACAGTTGATTCGTTTCTGTCGAGCTTGTAGTTTGTATAGTGATTTTTTTAACAGAGCAAAAACACTGTCCCTAAAGCTGCTTAGTCAGGGATTTGTTCAACATTTGTTAATTTCATCCCTCCAGAAATTATATGGCCGTCACCATATCATCATTGAAAGATATGACGTGTCAGTATCCCAAATGAAAGTGGACATTTTCAGCTAGATTCACGTCTTCCCGGATTTGACTACCCACTTTGACATTTTCCCGGATTGAATCACTCACAGTGTGACGGGTGCTGTTAACAGAGCAGGACATGCTTACCCTTCCGGAGCACCTGATGTCACTCTCAGTTTCACTGGAGTTCACACTGTGAATGCATTTGTTCTGAATGTTGTAATTTCTGGTTCTGTGCTTTGTATCTGTCTAACGTCATTGTTTTTGTGTCTAACGTCATTGTTTTGGTGTTCTCGTTTTTGGCCTGTCTTTGGACTTCGATTTTTGTGAATTTCACCCCTTTGTTCCTTCGGCATTCTACTGCCGTTGTTTCATGGGGGCAACTCCCAAACTTTCTACGCACTGCTAGATTTTCCATTGCTGGCAGATATTGTCCAACTGTTTCAACAACTGCGTTTGTTGGTTGTGGTTGACTTTGTGGAAGTGTTGCTGGTAGAATTTGGGTGATGTGTGGTTCGTTTACCAATGAATAACTTTATTCGTCCAAATCAAATGATCTATGAAATTATGTTGAACTTAGGTGAATGGACGCTTGGGGTAAAACAGAAATATCAAATTGATTAATAGCGTCTAGATAATTATCTGCTTGATCCGCATCACTGTCTGATGATCCGGTTTCTGAATCTGACATGCTATTTTAATCAAGTATACACGAAATGTTTTTCTCATGTAAAGTGAGAAAGATCTAATTTATACTATGTAACACCAACTTACCTCTGAATATAAATACGAAATAATTTTTTTGAGGAAGACATCACATTTTGTCCCATATGAAAATAAAAGCAAATGCAGAACAAAATTTGCTTCATAGGTTTATTGTAATGAATAAGACCTCACTTACAAAAATAATAAAAAATGTGTAGTTACTGGAAATGACTCCAAGTCGTCAAACTGTAATGATAAATCATAACTCCTTCAGATGATTTTTCGATTCGAAAATCTGTGGAACACGTGGTCCAATCTGAAGACGATCGACTGCTTCATTTTTTTTTACCCGTTCAGAAAAAATCAAAACATTGTAAAATACTGCTTATCCATTTAGGTTCTCCACCATGTAACCTTTTACGGATTTTTTGGGCTGGTCTGTTGATTCATAAACTTAAAAACTCTTCCGGTGAAAAACACTATTTTTATTTCCCCATATGAACGTGCATGAGAAAAAGCTAATAATATACAAAATCTATTCCGAACAAACATTAATTTCCGGATTGTAAAATCAGAATTTTACTCATGAATATAATACTGTACAGTATCCCTAATCGTAATGTTGTGTCATAATTTGGAACTAATCAGATGTCAATCACGTCACCAAGAAGCAGACGACAGTGACATCCATAATTTTAAAAAGTTGACAAAAAGTGAAAATTCATTTTCAATCTGGAGAGATTATATTAAAGAGAATATCTTTGACATTTTGAAAATTTGAGCCAAACAATTCAGTTATATTTAACTAGAAATTACAACCAGGTTAATGAGTTGCTGGCAAAGTCTAAAGTACTTTTTATATAAACAAAAGCTACTTTAACTTTGCATATTACTGTCAATATTGAAAATAATCGATTTTTAATACTCAGATGAGCGACAATTACTTTCAAATAGTGGAAAAAGGTAAATTTTTAAGATTCATCCATTAAATGATGATTAACTGTTTTAGTTGTTTCAGTATACATAAGAAAGCTTACAATACATGTCAAAATCTGTATTTGATACCTTTTTAGCCCTAAGCTCTCGAACAATACCACCCATATGGCCTTCAGCCGTTTAAATGATATTGAGATCTCAGGTTGTAAAGGTATCTGTTTTGTACTGCAAAATCTTCATAGAAAATAAATGGTCATTTTCTGCTTGCACGATAAAATCTCTCATACAGGGCATGTGTCGAGTGCCCCTTGCTTTTAACCTGTTAACTAACACTTGGAACAAAATTGTTCACTCTAATAGCTTTTCCAATTTTGCCATGTTATGTCTGTATTTGTCAACGTGTCAATATGTCGTGTTCAAGGATGTACCCTGGTGAGGAGAAAAAAAATAAAGTATTTTGCAATGTTCTGGCCTTATAATTCAACATATACAAAAAAATTAATAGGTTGCTGCGCACATTATTTTGCTACAGATGTTTGAAAGGGACCAATTTTAGCACTTTTGGACATTTTTAGGCATTTTTTCCCATTTTTTGACTATTTTCATAGAAAAATCTAGCTCGACGTATTAAACCTTTTCTCATACTTTCTAAAAAGCTTTAAATGATAGAATAAACAAACCCAGGCCCCAAAAATCATATGTTGATGTTGATATAAGAAAGTTTGGTCCCATTTTAATGTTTTTAGGGGAAATTTCAGCATTTCCATATTTCCCTAAAAAAAGATTTTCTAATAATTTTTATTACACAGCTAATAGTTTAAATTTTATTTGTTTCGTGATTTTTTATTGCAAAAATATATATCACTATTTTAAAAATAAATCCTGTGTGCATACTATTGGCATAAAATGGCTTTTCCAACCCAAGCCATATTTTGTGAAAATTTGACATGAATTCAACAGCCAATTAGGGCATTAATCTTCAAATGATAGAAATGAATATTTTTTTAAGACAATTTAAGGATTAACATCAATATTTGTTAATTCATTGTTATTGAAACATCCCTAGAATAAATCCTTAAAGCCACATCGTTGCTCTCGAGGCCTAAATAAATCACTGGGTCGATGTCTCTACCCATTTACTGCAATTTGTCTCATCTTCAAAAATATTCAATAAAATTCTTGCAAAGCAATGTCTTCTTGTTAGTTTTTGTGTAAGATTAGATTTAAAAGACATTTCCTTTGTAGCATATCTAAAATTGTTCTTATTTAGTCTTCCAATTCTTGGAGTTTTCTCTGCTGTTAAGAGTCATAAGTTGTCAAAATGGTCATCAGCACAAAAGTACTGTACTGACAGAATATAATCATTTCAATCACGAAATTCCCGTAGATGTGATTGGAATTTTTCATTGTAGATAAATTACTCCAAATGACTTTTTACCTACCAGATGTACATGTTACTGAACTTGCACTGCACACCAGCGGAAGACCTTGCCATGTCCCATCTGACTGACAGGTCCTGATAAGATCCCCTGTTACATATGAAGTACCATTATCACATTGATATACCGCTGTATCAGTCGGATGGTATCCGTTTACAGTGTATGAAGCATTTGACACAGGACCAGGATCTGCACAACGTATTTCTAAAAGTAGAACATATTTTTTTAAACATTTACATTAGAACTGCAAAATTCCAATCTTAATGGCTATGAAGTACTCTTTTTTTTTATTTCAACAACCATTAGATAAGTCAAAACGAAAAAGTTTGGGAGGAAATATTACTGATTGCAGACATATCATTGTTTTAATGAATAGAACTGAGTTTAAATAGTGAACAAACATGACATAGGAAATGATAATATATATATATATATACACGCTTTCGAATGTATAGTTTATATACAATAAGAATTTTTACAGTTTTTTTCAAATGTTTTTAATTATTCTACAGTTTTTACTCCTGCTACCAAAAACATTAAGTTTCGGCACTCCAAAGCGACATAATGGATATACCCTTAACATATCACGTGTCTATGTTAAAAAATATATCAAATGAGAATAGAAAAATGATATTGATGTTTTTGTGAATAAAACTAAAAATCTTATTAAGGCCATGATAGTGTGTGACACGCTTTTTTATGTACAACGGCAAACGAATACTGAATATCTTGTTACACACTTTTCACCTGATTTTCAGGTTTAGACCATAAAACTGAAATAGTAATGATATACAAATAAATATGCTAACGGCAAAAGAAAAGTCTGCACCGATTCCAAATATCATAGAAATTGAACAGAATATCATATCAACTCAAACCTCTGATAAAAAAATATCCCTTCGTAAAATATTCAAGGAATTCTATTACAATGAATAACAAAATACTGAAACGATCCTTAACTATTTGAAGCGAAAATGACGATTAATAGACTAATCATAACAAAAATTGGCAAAAAAAAATTTCACTAAGTCAGTTGCCAGTACGGTCACCAGTTTTATCAATTGTTTTGGTGTTTCATCGACTAACGAAAGACAGTAACATTCATAAATTCAAATGACATGTCTAAATGAAAAATTACAGGCAGTTGTAAACCACCACTGGTAAGGCGACAGATGATTTCAAGCAATGAAAAATTCCGCCCTTTTTGGCATAATATTTTATTTGGTAAAAATTCGACAAGAAATTATATCCCATTTTCATTTGAGATGTTCAAGTTGTCAGCTGTCAGCTAAAGTGTTTTAAAGTCATATTAAGTCCTAATTGTCTTGTAAGGTAAAATATTGACCTTGTTGCAAGATATATACTGTTTTTTTTGTGTTTTTGCTGTTGCCTTTCTTTGATTGCTACTTTCAGTTTGCCAGTTTATTTTATGTTTGTTGACCATCCCGGATCGATAGGAAAAAAAAACAACATGGATTTTGCGTTGTTCGACAATAAGCAATGAATACTGCTCAAATTGGTGATGAAAACAGTCTTGAACTCACCATGAAGTATGAGCACTACTCATTGATCTCAAGAAAAAGGTAAACAGTAAAAGCGCGATTGCAGTGCTTGGTTCAACTAATTATTTGTTGAAACTTTGTCTCATATGAATTAACTCCGTATACTTTAATTGTTTATTCAAAACAAGTAATTTTGTTTCGTCTAAACACCGTAAATCATTCTCGAAGTTATGTTTGTGACCTGACACCTACTACCAATGTCAGAAAGGCGGCTATTGATTATCACCAAAAAGCCTATTCTTCTGTTTAAGCAAGTGATGAAATATCAAAATGCCGATGCCATTGTTAATTTAGTTTCTGCATTTTCACAACTCACATCTCTTCAGTGCAGATCAAATCAAAACATTGGGAAATCCATATACCGAAATATGTGTAAAAGCTGATGGAAAACAAATTACCAAACTGATCTAAATTTCAGCTTAGGACAGCGCTTTGCGAGAGGGAGATACTACCTTGTTTGAACACAATTTTGTGAAATTATAATATTGCAAGTTTCCAAATAAATCGTTGTTTTGTCCAGCACAGAAAGTCTGGCTAATGGGTTGGTGATTACCCTCGTGGACTAACAGTCCATCTGCATAGGAATCGGCTCAGTGTTAATAGGTAACAAAATACAGAAGTCATATATCTATAGATTTGATTTCTTCTTATGCGCATTTCAACAAGGCATGTCTCTCCAGTACATAATAAAACAAACGTTTGGAAATCCATATACCGAAATATGAATAAAAGCTGATAGAGAACAAAATACCAAAAGGATCTAAATAATAAACCAGGTCAGGACAGAGGTATGCGAGAGGGAAATACTCCTTAGGTTTATACAAAATTTTGTGAAATTTAGAACTTGCAAGTTTCCTAAAATCTGTGCTCGGGCCAGGATAGACGTTATTAGTACTTGGTTGTTGAACACCCTTTAGGGAATAACAGTCCAACAGCAGAGGCATCTGCCCAGTTATTATAAATTACAAAATACAGAGTCATTGTAAATTTAGTTTCTCAATATGCATACAGTTAAACCTGTCTATAGTGACCTTTCAAGGGACAAATTTTAAAAGGTCATTATAGACAAGCGGTATTTATATACAGGTCAAAGTCATCCTCAAGATTGAAAACATCAACTACCTTGTAACTTGGGTTGTCTCTCTATGTACATTTACCTTAGATCCATTATTAGTTTTAATGGAATACAATACATCAAAATATAATTCATTATTTCAAAAAGAAGTTTAGCAACCATCGTAGCGTCTTTAAACCGTTCCACAGAGCGATTGTTTATGTCTTCATTCCCGCTGATGCGTCTCTTACGTTTTTGCATTCCAAGGGTATTTTTCTCTCAAAGTCATTTGACACCACAGTCTTTCGTTTAAGTAAAATCTGTATCTTGGTCTTTCCAACCCCAAAAAAATTCAGCCACTTTGTCAGGAGGTTTCACATTTTCTAAAAGTTTTATCGCTTCCACTTTTTGATTTAAATCTAAAGCCTGTCTCTTTGGGGACGCCATCTTTCGGATTTGATTTTCCTTAGCAAATATGTAAACATTAATCACTTTTGAAAGAAAGTTATTTTTAGTCCATTGATTCTCATTGGCCAATTCAAAAATCTTATTCGTCTACCATGAAATCTCGATGTCAACGATATCAACTGATTTGAATCTCACTTAAAATGTATCTAACGAGATCGAAAAAATGGCAACATCCGGTTTTTGTTGAGCCACGAAAGTCACTATGTACAGGATTTTAGAGTCGTGTGGACGATTTTTTACAGTCGTTAATCGCGTTAGACAGGTTGTCGTTATAGAGAGGTAATCAAAAAGGGAATTTTCTCGGGAGGAATGAGAAGGGTTGCTATGAGCAGATTGTCGTTCTAGAGAGGTAGTCGTTAGAACAGGTTCGACTGTACTTCGACAACTTATGTTTCTTCAGTGCAGATCAAATCAAAACATTGGTAAATTGTTGAAAACGTATCCAGAACGTTATCTTCTTTCCATGACACAAACAAGAGGCCCTAACATAGACAATGGCTGACATAAATAGTTCAATAAACTTGTAAGTTGAAAGGTCTTATTTTCAAGCTATGTACGGAAACCTCTATGCTATAACGTGTAACATTTAACTTTTGTTTTCTACTGCCTTTCATGTTTGCAAAGAAGAAATATAGGGCCGAATAGATATCAGTAAACACCTTTAATGTCCGAAAACTACAATCATATGCCACAATCCACACGGGAATCGAAAAAAATGACATACTGGAGAAAAACATAAATAACGATATGAACTTTGAATAGCCGGACTTGATACCAGCACGAGCAAAAGCTGGCCGTAGCGTTCAATAGGTAAATTGGTACGCAAAACTCACCTTTCTCTATCCCGTTTCCCTATAATATAATACACATAAGAGTAAAACGAATTAAATTGTCCTGATTTCATTGTATTTCTCACAGCTTGATTGGCTGATACTGTCCTAATAAATTTCCAAATTGAGTCAATTCGAATTACCTACCCTTACGCCCTTGTCCTAATAAAACATTTGTTCATTTTGGGTTGCGTCCCTTTGTAATTTTAAGATGGCGACTGAAATACATATTTAAACTGTGTACCATGGTAATTACCACAGTTCTTCTAAACAGTGGAGCATTATATATATTTGAAGGGTGTTAAAGTTCCAGGCATTTCTCTTCCCTATCCTGATTTGTTGATTTAAGAGAATCATGATGATGATGGCCATGTATTTTGAAATTTAATGATTGAACATAATTTCTTGGTTTGTACATTCTGCCAACGATAAATTATACATGCATGGGCCATATTAAGAAAACCACGCTCAAACCGTACATCCGTCACGTCCAATTCACTCAAAGGACATGGAATTTTGAGAATGACAGTCAAAATATTGTTTCATTATTTCACTTTTTGTATGTTGCTGTACTTTTATTAACGCATATGCCTCAAAGTGAAAAAGTTGAACATGAATTGTCGTATAAAGAAAGAACATAACTGCTGCAGTTGGCTTTGCTGTTGACTGACCATAATTTATAACTTGATGTTACTTGTAAGTTAAATAATAAGAAGCAAGGCCAGTTTTGTACCTGGTTTGAATTCTGAACAATATATGAGTTAGTTAGCTCCAAAGATCCTTCCACAATGTGTTGTCAATGTTTTCGTGCAATGTAATGGGGAGGGGGGATGGCTATTGACTATTGACTATTGAACTAGTGCTGCATGTGTAGCCAGGCTTCTAAAGGCGTGGCTAGTAATCAGCAAACTAGGGTTCTTTGATTGTATTTTTACTGCATGTGTATAACAACATAAATACCCTCACATGAGATGTAACTGTACTGCGGACATCAGTTGTTTAAAAAACTGTCACATCATGGCCTCTATATGATTATATTCCTTAAGTATAGACTATTTCTCCAAGAATAAGTATAAATTCAAGACAGTGTTACAAGAAAAATATTTCACATCCAATCATCCAATCATTTAAAGTGATAAATCAGGAGTGTTTAAACAGAGAGGTTTACCGCCTAAAAGTAAAAACCAATAAGAACAAAAGAAAGTGTATGCTCTGTCAAGCATGAAACTAGATATAGGTAATAAAATAACTGAGAATAATATTAAATGTCAAATATGTCCAAAGTGTTCAAAGTCATAATATACCAAGTCCACATATTTAAAAAGTCAATCCCAACTTTGTAATTAACTACAAAAATAAATAATTAAACTTTAATTAAATAAATCGATTTAGTAAAGTAAATTATGAAAGTTATTTACAAAATAAAATCCGTAAAATAACTGACTATCACATGCTCCACCAGATGCAAAATGACGTCACGTCATTTCTGGCTGGTGGGAGTCTTACAGATATCCTGACTCTGATAATCATCATCATCCTCAACCTCCTGCATGTCTTGAGATTCCTGTTCTGTGTTTTTTATACTAAGCTGTCTTGGTCTACAGATGTTGAAGAACTGATTCAGTAAGGGTTCTTTCACTGGTTCTGTCAACATCTGTTTCCATTTCTAGCATTTCTATGGTTCCTTCATCTGAAGACCCATAGTCCGGTACCGGTTCTTTTACTTCTACTCCAGTGGCAGAGTCAGGTTTCAAAAGCCTTTTCCTAGGTTTAGAGACGGGTTTCTTCTTGATACATCTCCTGTGATGTACCCAACAGGAAGGAGTAAGTTCTTATGGAGGTTTCTTTTCTTTTCCTGACCATTTCCCCCTTGGACTGTGTAAACAGGTATGGTTGGGTTGGGCTGGTCTCGTACGATGTATGGTTCTGATTCCCATTTATCGGAAAGATCGTGTTTAACATCAAAAGCTACTATTTTGACCAGAACATCTGTTCATCTGTATGTGTGTCTTCATTTTTCTTGTTTGTCCCGTACTTAAGTGGTGTCCTTGTTTCTAAACGTGTCCGATGTTGCCATTGTCCATGGATTGTTCGTTCTTTTGATTGACGGTTAGATTCTCACTTACTTTGACATTGTACCATCCTGTGCTTTCCCATTGGCATCTGCAGCTAGCTGGAAGGCATGTGTCAACCTGTCAAGAAGGTCCTGAATATATTTTCCTGTAGGTTCCTTGGAATCCCTTCTGAGTCCGAAAACTAGGTCGACTGGTCGCCTAGGATTCCTCCAAAACATCAAGAAGTAAGGTGAAACTCCAGTTGTTTCATGCCGGGTGCAGTTATAGGCGTTGACCATAGTTGGAATATAGGCTTTCCAGTTTGCCTTCTGTTGGTTCTCCAAGGTCCCTAACATGTTGAGCAATGTTCTGTTAAAACGCTCACACATGCCGTTGCCCATCGGATGGTAACTTGTTGTCCTTGGATTGGTTATCCCTGTAATTGAGCAGTGCTCTTTGATGATTTAACTCTCAGAACTGGCTCCTTGGTCAGAGTGTGTTCTCCTAGGTATTCCATAATGGACGATAAAATTATGAAAAAACTTTTGAGCAGTTGTCCGAGCTTTCTTGTTCTTGGTGGGGACTGCTTGTGAATACCTGGTGAAGCGGTTTGTAATAACCAGTATGCTTTGATGGCGACCCTTCGACTGCTCTAAAGACCCGAAGTCCATGCAGACCAATGGAGCTGTTGTTTCAATGCTCACTAATGGAGCTCGTCGATTAGGTAAGGTCTTCCTCCTAATACATCTTCCACAGTGAGCTATTCAATTGCAAGCAGCTTCATCCTGTGCCATACCTAGCCAGTAGATTCTATCTCTTAATAAACTAAGTGTTCTGTCTTTGCCCGGATGTCCCATGTCATTATGTAAGGCTTTCATCACAGTGGTAACATGTGAAGTTGGCAGCACAAACTGTTGTCTCTTTTCATCATCAATAGTTACTGTCCTGTAAAGAATATCATCAATCAGCTATAGATGGTGGTACTGCCTTTTGAGATTTCCACCTTTATCCTTGGTTGATTTCTTTTGTTCTTTCACTTGTTCAATCCAGTGCCTCAAGGTGGTATATTGCTGTTGAGCTTTCCATTCAATGATATTAGATAATACAGTACCATTGCCATTGTCTTCATCATCTTTTACTAAAGTAAGTGAGAACCGAACCGTCAATCTAAAAGCGAACAATCCAAGGACAACGGTTTGGTGTAAGTTTGGTGTAACTGAAAGGCATTCTATGTATGGCTCAGCTGTTACTGAAGTGCAAATAGCTCTGACTGAGTCCTCAATGATGTTTTCTGTGTGCATATCTGGAAGTCGGCTAAGTGCATCTGCATCATTGTTGTTCCAGCCTGGTCTATATTTAATGTCAAAATTAAAGGTTGCTAAGTCAGCTAGCCATCTGTGTCCTGTCGCATCTAATTTTGCTGAAGTAAGAACGTAAGTAAGGGGGTTGTTGTCTGTTAGAACTGTAAACTGATGACCACATAAATAATTACTTAATTTGTCTGTTATTGCCCATTTAAGCGCCAAATACCAATTTGTGTGGTGGATAATTCTTTTCTGCTTTTGTCAACCCTCGGCTAGCGTAGTATATGGGACGTCTGACTCCTACATGCTCTTTTTGTTATAATACTGCTCCAAAGTCTACTACTGAGGCATCTGTATGAAGTTCAAATGAGAGAATGCTGTCAACATAACCAAGTATAGGTGCAGATGTAAGATGATGTCTCAGTTGGTCGAAAGCCTGTTGTTGTGGCTCACCTAATGTCCATTCTTTCTGTTGTTTAGTCCTTTTCTTGGACTTTTTGCCTGCTAGTACTGGCATCATCTCTGTCTACTAATCCGGAAGAAGTTCTTCATAAATCTGCTGTAGTAGCCAATAAAACCTAAGAGACGGCGAATATCCTCAGGGAACTTGGGTGTTGGCCAGTTGGTGACTCTGTCGGTTTTGTCAGGATTTACCTCTACACCGGCTGTTGAAACAATGTGTCCAAGAAACTTTACTCTCCGCTGGAAGAAAGAACATTTCTTTGCAGCTAGCTTCAGATTTGCCTGTCTCATCTTTTCCATGACCAGGTTCAAGTCGTGCAGGTGTTGCTCATAGGTCTTTACATCGTCAATGAAGACGCAGCAGATATATTTAAGAGGTTATCAGCTAGGCATTCCTCCATTAATCTCTGATAGGTAACAGTGAGTCCGAACGGCATCCTGTGGTACTCATAGAAACCAAGAGGGCCAACGGTAAAGGCAGTCCGCTCCTTATGCTGCTCTAAAATTTCCACCTGATAATATCCGGAGTTCTTGTCCACTACCGAGAAAAACTGACTCCACCAAGGCTATCCAGGAGCTCATCAACTCTAGGTCGAGCATAGCTATCCTTCCTGGTTAACTTGTTAAGTTGTCGGTAATCCACACATAGTCGGTGACTCTTATCCTTTTTCCTAGCCAACACTACGTTCGATGCCCATGGACTATGGGATGGTCTTATTATCCCTGCTGCTAGTAACTGTCGAAGATGGGCTTGCACTTCTTCATATGTAGATGGCGGTATGCGTCTGTACCTCTGTTTAAATGGTTTGTCATCAATAAGGTCGACTCTGTGTTTGATAATATATATTTTACGAAAAGATATGGAGTAAATGAACATGAGACCATAACACACATGTTTACTCCAACTATAATAACTTTAATGAGCTGTATGGCCATTTCGGAAATTTATTCCTCATCAGCAGCACTAGAACTCAAACAAAGAAAATCCATAATTTCAAAAATGTTTAAAATGCAAAACCAGACAAAATCCGAATAATCAGTTATATCAAATATAGGTAAGTGTGTATTACATCTTCATCATCCTTAGAGAAAATTAAATATATGATGTAATCAGATCTAATCCTTGCTTAAACTGTCCATCTGATAAGTCACTCCTGGTTATTTCCATCTTGTTAAGTATAATATTGACATCTTCAGATGTATGTTCAGTTTATGGACTCTATGGTAACAGGTTGCAACTTGCAAACTATGGCTTTCGGTGGTATACAGATGTTCCGAGTTGTTATGTTGGATAACTGTACTTTGATTTGATCTTTCGTTTCATGTTGGTTATTTAGAATGGATGCTTCAATGTCAAAGTCAGAGTGATCCTAAGCTAAAGTTGATGTCAGAAGTAAAGCTGGTTTTTCATAGTATGGTATTTCTTTAGCCCATTAACCAGTTATCTGTTTAGTACTGTTGGGAGGTAAGATCATGTTATGTTCCTCTCCATTCCTAACAAATGCTATTCTGTTGTTGTTTTTCTGTAATTTTCACTCTCGTAGTAAAATACAACGAAAGGATAAATACCAAGGTGTAGTGATCTTTGACTGTAGAAATGTTTCTCCATAATCTTTCTTGTGTAAAGTTGTCATGATGGAGTTTAAAATGTTGGTACCTAGAAGTACTGGCACTTCAGTGTTGTATCTGCTGTCAGGAGTAACTAAAAATATGCAGTGATGTTGTTTAGTATGTCCAGGTATTTTAAGTTGAACTTCAATATATCCAATATAAGGTAACTGCTGACCGTCTGCATATTCAATATCCAATAAGTTGTCAATTTTGTTGAGTGGAGCTGAAATATGTCGTCTGTAAAATGATTCGCTAACTGTAGAAATAGTTGATCCAGTATCTAAAAAGGAAGGTGAGAGGTGTCCATTGATGTAAATTTCTGTTTTTGTTGGTTTGCCAAGAAGTCCAGGTGGTGTTTTAGTTTTGGTTGTATTGGGAACCTGTTGTCTACAAAAGCCTTTGGTTGTTCCCTTTGCATAGACTTGTTCTGGTTTAAATCAGTCTTGGTGTGGTCCAATCTAACACTACAGCCTACCTTGGTATGATCATACTGGCCACATCTCCAACATTGTATTTCATCAACAGTTTTTTTCTCTCGTTGTTTCTGTTGTTGTTGATTTCCGGTTTAGTTCCGCTTATCAGTATATTGACCTCAACCTCGGCCTCGGCCTCGGCCTGTTGTTTCCAAGTTGTTGGTAGTGGTAGTTGTCTCCAAGTCTGTTGCCATGGTGTTTACTGTTGTTAGGTGCCAGGGTTGTGGTTGTTGCCATTGAGACAGTGGTTACCAAAATGACTGTTGCTGACATATTTGTTATTGTTGTGTCCTGCTGGTCTCAAAAGTGTCCATTCTGGTAGCTAAACCCTTGATCATATCCTTCAATTCAGATATCTCTGAAGTATCTGGTGTTTCTTTACCACTTGCTGACCTTTGGTTTAGTTACAGTAGGTGTCTCTCCATGTAGGTGGCCATTTTCCATCTGTCTCTGTGACACCCGTAGTCCATCGAAGTCCTTAATACTGTCATACCCGAGATATCCTTTAGACTTGGCTTAAATCCATTCCACAACATACTGTGCAACATTCCATCAACATCCTTCTTGTGTAGAATTCCTTTGTCGATAGCCTTGAGTACAGCTCGTAACAGTTTCATCTTCCTTCTGCCTTGAGCCATAAAATTCTGCAATACCTCATCTCTCTTGTCTACACTGCCATAGACACTCTCCATTTTGTGCAGTATATCATCACGTTGACATCAAAGTCCAATCTCATTGCGACATGGGCTGCTTCTCCCCTGAGGGAACGTTGGACTGCATTGAGGATGGCATCTTTGTCATATGTCTCATGCCTCATTTAAATTCTAATCTCAAGTCGCCATAACTTGTATGTTGTTTCGTCAGATTTTGTCCCTGTTCTTGAAAACCAAGTTATTTTCGGCGGATGGTAGATGGTTTTCTCACATCCATGTTTACTATGTTTATTATGTGGTTTTGTGCTATATTTTGACCTTAACCTCTTGTGTTCCTTTATTTCTGTTGTGGGGGAGAGGGTCTAGTTCAATAAATGCCTTGTTTTTATATGTCTATTATATAATGACCTTCAGGTATTTCACTAGTGTTCTCTGTTCTCCTCTACTCTAATTTCACATAAGTTAGCACTGTATAAAAGTTTTATACTAGGTTATCAAACATTGTTATACTTTTTACTCAGTTCATGTACACGTACTTAACTTTCAACAGCAGGTTAACATTTGTTTTCAGTTCAAACAAAACATTTCATTGATGATTTTATGGTGGCTTTGAGTTGTTGTCTCTTTGACATATTCACCGTTTCCCTTCTTTTTCTATTCAATTTATAATTGCTTCAAAGTACTTCACACAAATTATATGTACATACTTGTAAACAGGTACATGTATGCAAAACAACAGGTTTTATAGACTTACAATGCAGTATAAAGTTATTAAATACACAAAATTACTGCAAAACTTGTCCTTGTCCATTGATAAATGAAATCCATGTGCACCGGAAGTTGATATATGTTAATTCTTGGAGTGATGATGGGACCCTAGACAGGTAAATGTCAACAAACGTAAATTGTCAACAGCTCTGCGCAGTTGAATCCAACCATAAAGTTGGCGCCAAAATGTAGCCGGGCTTCTAAAGGCGTAGCTAGTAATCAGACAATATATATTTTACTGCATGTGTATAACAACATAAATACCCTCACATGAGGTGTTAAATTACTGTGGACATCAGTTGTTTACAAAACTGTCACATCATGGTCTCTATATGAATATAATCCTTTAGTATAGAATATTTCTCCAAGAATAAGTATAAATTCATGACAGTGTTACAAGAAAAATATTTCACATCCAGCCATTTAAAGTGATAAATCAGAAGTGTTTAAACAAAGAGATTTACCGCCTAAAAGTAATAACCAATAAGAGCAAAAGAAAGTGTTATGCTTTGTCAAGCATGAAACTAGATATAGGTAACAGAATAAATCAAAGTACTGAGAATACCATTAAATGTCAAATATGTCCAAAGTCTTCAAGTCATAAAAAGTCAATCACAACTCTGTAATTAACTACAAAAATTAATAATTACACATTAATTAATTAAATCAATTTATGTCAATAAAGTAAATCTGTAAATAATTAAAGAAATTAACAAAATACAACCCATAAAATTACTGACTATCCCCCATGTGTATGGGATTTAATCATTAATGAGAATGAACAATGTTTAAGCAGTTTTTCATCATCAAATTTTATCGCCTTTGAATATGTTTACATAAATTGTTGCTGAATTTAAAACTGTGGGAAAAAAACAACAGTTAAGATTTGATTTCAAAATCAGGAAAAATTACATGTATTCTACTAGTACAAAGTGGTATTGTCCTTCTTTGGGAAATCAGGATAAATTCGTTTCACGGTGCTGAATTGCCCTAATACGTAATTTATCAGATCAATAAAATTCATACCGGGTGAGGCGATATGAATCTATTGCCCCGATATATTTCCGTATTAGGACTATTCCGCACCGTGTTACTAATAATACTGGTAGACTACTAACTCTATGACCACTATCTTAAAAAAGGAAAGAATATCACAAACCGTTACTGTGAAAGTATTATTGTTCGTGGGGTATCAATTTTCGTGGATTTCGTGGTTGACTGTAACCACGAAATTTAATACCAAACGAAAAACAAATCTCCCGTTGATTAGAACTATAGAAATTCTTAAACCACGAATTTAAGAACCCATGAACTAATGACTTGTCTGCAATCCACGGAAATTGGCATCCACGAATAAAAGTACTTTCAAAGTATTAAGAAAGACTGGGAAAAGATAGCTCGCAACCAAAATGTCGGCTACCTAAGGGAACCTAGTCTGCTGGTAAAACACTGTCGCACTACTGAAGAAAAATAAAACTCAAAACTTCCCGAAGTGTTTGATTTTCAGTAGACATCGGCAGTATCAGTGAGAAGTCAGTATCTGTGTAAAATCTTCAGGTCCCTGGAATCTAATGCCAATTTAACGGATTGAAACAAATATATCGTTGATATCCACTATTAAGTTAAGAACTGAACTAAGGTTCCAATTTTACTGGATATTTTTAATCAGTTTCTTGCAATTTTTAGCAACATTTCCATTAAATCTAGGATTAGAAATGCTCTTTGTAGTAAGCCGCGTGCAAGTCACGTCAGATTTTGATATCAAATGTTCATATCTTATGTAAAACTTCTTAAAAGTATTTAATAATTAAGGAAATTTGTGGCTTGTTGTAAAAGTTTGGATGTGGGAGTTAGGTAACGCTCATAAAAATCGTGAAGGGTAGAACAAACGCGAGCGAATCGTACTATTTGAGATATGTACACTCCGTGTTTTTTATTTAAAAATGACTGGCATTAAGGTAGATCGGTAATCTTCCGCCATTTTGAATTTGTTATTTATGCTGTTTTGGTATTATCTGCTTTTTAAATATACAAATATTTTTATTTGCACTGAATCGATCAATATTATATCCACAATATAAAATGCAAAGGACCTACATGGACTTGATTTCACATGTCTTTATCTAATTAGACGAGGTATGATAACTTGATAATTAAAGAAATTAGAAGAGGATTTTTGAAAAAGGGAGATAATTTGATAAAAATATTTTACATAGATATCACTTTGAAAATTTACATTTTACAAATTACATGGAAAACAAAGTCGGTGACCCCCATTTTTCTTTATATTTTTTGAAAGTATGTTCAAAGGGCTAACACATGAGTAAAGTAGAAAAAAATCTATGGAAAAGTTTTACAGAAATCAACAATTCACCTGTTTTTCCCTATATATTCATTTGAAATATTTGATTATTTTGATATCAATTATTTCAAATACAAGCACGGTGACCCCCCTTTTTATTTTTTTATTCCAATGCTTATATAATAAGGAAACTTTCCTGTAAAAATTAAAAAAAAATCTATGGAAAAAAAATTGGAGTACCCATCTACCTTAAAACTGTGGATGTTTAAGTTAAAGGTCACATAAAGGCCATTTAGATGTTTACATAGCTTCTCAATACGATACAACTATAGGTGCTTAATAATTTTTGTGAATGGTATTAACACGCAGAGAATTTACCTGACGGTCAAAACCAGAGCGTATTATATCACGGAGGTTAAAAATGGTACACTGTGCCAATTGAAAGCGGACATTTTCAGCTAGATTCATGTCTTCCCGGATTTTATTATTTTTCCTAGATTGACTTACTAACAGTGTAACGGGTGCTGATAGCACAGCACTACATGCTTACCTTTCCGGAGCACCTACTGTCATTCTCAGTTTAATGAGTGTTCACACTGTTAGGTGTCTTGATTTTGAATGTTTTATTTTTATTTCTGCGTTTTGTAGCAGTCAAACGTCTCTTTTTATTCGTTCTTGATCTGGCCATGTCTTTGGACTGAGATTTATGTACCAAACAACCTTTTGTTTCTTTGGTATTCTACTGCCGTTGTTTCGATGAAAAATAACTCTTTCGGTATTTAGTTATTACAGTATAAATATATTCGGCTTATATTCGAAACAGCAAAATAACATACTGTGAGCTTTATACTTAAAAGTCTAAACCATGTTATGTTTTAAAGTTGATTAATTCTTTCCTATCATTTTACTTTTCTCCCTTATTCTATATTACTGTACTATGAAATTTATAAACCTGTGCAAGCTGGTGGAACGCCATCCCAAGAGCCGTTCGTGTTACATGTACGTGAGACAGAACCACCAAGCATATCAAATCCGGAATCACACTGATATACTATTTGAATGCCAGGTAGATAGTCCACTCCTGATGGCGTGTAGGATCCATTTCCTATAGGATCGGGTGTAGGACATTTAATAACTGAAAAAAAAAATCATCAATTTAAAAAAAATCATTTTGATCACAATTCATTATTTTTATGTCAAAAGAATCAGCTGCTATTTGTGATAATTGTCTGATAAGGTTTTTCTACACTTCCCCTTTTCTTTATATCCAATTATAAGCAGAATTCGTGTTGCTAGTGCCACAAAATTAGAGTCAAACTCACATCAGAACACGTATCGGTTCATATGATACATGTATTACCATTACTATTAAAGAAGCCAACATCTGGAATGCCGCATCATAAATTCTGCAAGAAATGAAAGGTTAACATTTACTTAAAAGATACTAAAATACCGAAGTTGCATAGTAAACAGTAACTTTCGCTAGGCAGTACATGTGTTTTAAGATCAGCAAAATGAGAATCAAATAATATGGGAACCCACCATCCAAAAGTAGTCGAAAAGAAGTACATATGTACTCATTACCAAAAATATCGAAATAGGAGGCAAAATCCTAGTAAAATAGATCTCCTTAATTTGTATCATTTATCTTGTGACTTTAATATATAAATTAACGTGGAGATAACCCTGTAGATTAACCATACCATGAATAATTTATTTGCAAATTTTAGACACAGAACCAACACTTATATTGCATCCTGAATCAGAGTGATTTACTATTTGACGGCCAGAGTGATAGCCACCACCTGAAGGTGTCTAAGATACATAGCTAACTTGATTAGGTGTATAGCATTTGATAACTGTAAAAAATTTAAAAGCCCGGTTTTTATCCACAGTCATTGCTTGTTAGTTTGTAATATACAGTTATTAACTGGTTATGAGAACAATAAAAAGTTTATAGTTCCCCGAGACACAACTATATTCCGAAGCGAAGCGGATGGAAATAGTTCGTTTCGAGGGGAATCATATTCTTGCTATTGTTGTAATAGCCAGTAAATAAATGCTTATTATATCGATTGTAACATGTTTTCAAAGTAACAAAAATAAACTGAAAATTAATAAAAGTGATATAATTTTTTCCTTTATACACATTCGAAAAAATAATTTCACTCATGTGGAACTGACAAGCCCATTGACCGTCGTCACTGAAAAGTCCGCCAAAAAGTAATCAGATTTTATTTGTAACTAGAAACAATGTGAAGATCTTTGAAACTATAGTGCCGTCGATGCAATTTTTTTATTGACAATTGCAACGGTGTTTGAACATACTAAAGTCTGTTAACAAGATTGTTATTTACATATTACATGTATTAGCCTTAAAAAAGGCGTTTGTGTTGCGAAATGAGGACGGCATATGTCCGAGATGTTTATCTATTATAAATTAAAAATGAAAGTGCACAAATTTATAGTCAACATCATGATGGCTTTCATAAATGTGAAATTGTATGTTATAGTAAGTGAGAAACGAACCGTCAATCAAAAGAACGGATAATCTATGGACAATGGCAACATTATAGGTTTATATTTTCACGCAATATCCTAGGTATATTTTAGATAAAAATGTAATTTTTTTGAGATTTCACTCCTACTACAACAAGTAATTATTCACCATAATCTTGTGCATTTAAAAAAAAATCTTTATCGCTCTAACTGAAAAAAGGGTTTTCTGCTTAAGTTGGTCAGAGCCACGAAGAGAAAAAAAAACCTTTGTTTTCCTTGTGGTCAAAGTTCTATTTGGTTCACACTAATAAGTTGAACTACATCTCATGTTGATACACGTTAAAATGTTAATATATATTTAACATTTGACGTAAAGCTAAAACTAAAGTCATTTTGACTGCAACAACAACATATTTACTCAAGCTGTAGGTTAATGGCAGAAGAAGCTCTAAGATTTTTCTCAAAGTTCTAACCACATAGATATACTGACGCTTCATTTTGTGTATTGGCTATTGCACCCGGTAGACTACTTTAGTACTGGATTTTGCCTCCAATTTCGATATTTTTATTAAGGAGTTCTTTTTTTTACTACTTTTGGATGGTGCCTCTCCATGTTGTTTAATTCTAATGCTGCTGATGAGAGGTTACTCTTTTTAACACGTGCACAGAATAACGAAATTGACTGTATCGTATGCAACTTGGGTATTATTGTTTTATGTACATGACTTTATGAGAAAACAAGAAGGACACAAATTAACGTTTACGCTATGCCTCTTTATTGTTTTCTATGAAAACATGGATTTAAAAAAAAAATCAAACTATAATAACAAATAAAACAAACATTCAATCGGTAAGCAATGTTACAATGTATTTTTATAAATAAAACGAAAAGCATAAACAATTCGGTCAGATCGCTTAACGTTAAAAAAAAATATCACCCTTAGTGGTGTCCTAGGTCATCTTGTTAATCTTGTGAGATGTAAGGAATCCGATCTGATTCTAAGTATAAGAAATAAGTATAATGGAAAAGAACATGTACATGAGAACAGCAGTTAACTTACTTCAAAACTGCAGAGCAATACCCTTTTAGGTAAGATATTTTAAATCAGAATTCCTGTAAACCAGCACAAAAGATACTTTTTTTACTTTGTGATGTCAAAAGGCTAAAACATGTGTACTTATTACAATTTTAAGGCAGTTGCCACCTTTGAATGAAAGCAAAGTAAATTTCATAGCAGTGTTCTGAATTAGTAAGAATGAAATAAAAGCTAACAATATACAAGAAAAAAATTAAAAGGTTTATGCGTTTGATTTTGCGATACAAGCAATTACAATTTTGGCGGGAGATGCAAAATTTCTGTTTTTTTTTCATCGGCTTTGCCTGGAAATTTGTAAGTCTTCAAAAACCAATAAAGGAGTGATTTCATCTTTTTAAAATTTTGTCAGAAATTCGTTAAAAGTATATGCTTCAAGTATATAAAAGGAAAAAGGGTTGTTCATGTGCAAAATATTTAAATGTTAGGATATGGAAAAAGACAGAGATGTCCGTATATCTGACAAAATATCAGAAATAAAACGTTGCAACTACCTCATTACGATACTGAAAATCAATAATGTTTTTTTGTATTGTGAAGCTCGTATCATTCATATGATTCATACATTGATATTTTCTTTAGTTTATTTGCAGATCCTTAAGGTTTTCGCTGTTAAAATCTGTTTATTTTTTCATTATCACGATCTAAATGTTTTCTGTCTGCAATGCAAAGACATAAAATGTTGGAATGACCATATGAAAATTCAAAAACAGTACTTCTGGTGTTTTGTATTATTAAAATTAGTGGTCAAGTGTATCATTTTTATATACTTATACTTAAATCCTATAAAATGCGAGATGTAAATTAAGCTAAACTTCATCAATCCTAATATTGAATTTAGCCCATCATTTTTCGTATATATATAAGATATGAACCTATGCAAGCTGGTGGAACGCCGTCCCAAGAGCCATTCGTGTTACAGTTACGAGAGACAGAACCACCAAGCATATCAAATCCGGAATCACACTGATAAACTATTTGGCTGCCAAGCAGATAGTCAACTCCTGATGGTGTATATGATCCATTTCCTATAGGATCGGGTGTAGAACATTTGATAACTGTAAAATAAAGTTCGTTTCATTATGGTCAATACTACAATTAGTGCATTTACAGTTTCTAAATTAAAAAAAAATCTATTTGTTCTTCGTTCTTATTTATTCATGCAAATTGTCTCATTCCGATATTGCCTCACCTCTTCTGTCATTTTTCGTGTGTACACATGATTATTGAAATAATCTTTAATTTCTACATTTTAAAAGATTTATTAATACAGAAATAATTTTAAAAGAGCCCATGGAATAAAGCATATTATGTTTTCAAGATGAAAAGTTGATATACGTGAACTGAGTATTTTTAATTTTGTAACTATACCTTGTCACATTCTAAGAATAAATGAAATGAAGATAATAAACCTGTACAATCTGGTGGTATACCGTCCCATGAGCCATTTGTGTGGCAATTACGTGTCACAGAACCGCCAAGCATATCATATCCTGAGTCACACTGATATACTATTTGACTTCCAGGTATATAGTCTACTCCGGATGGCGTGTAAGATCCATAGCTAATAGGGTCGGGTGAAGGGCACTTAATAACTGTAAAAAATCAAAAGTTGAGTGTAGGTCGGTGTGTGTCAGTCCGGTTATAGGTCTGGATACATATAAAATGTTTTTTTATTCTTGATATGCAACATATGTAACAGTCTGTGAAATCATGGTGTCTGCATTGACAATATCAGGAGTCGTTGATTATATCGTTTACATGCAGGTTTTAAAGACACTCGATCTGTTAAAACATCGCCACACATATGCACCAGATTAGCGATAGATTTGTTAGATTGTTAGCACCTTTGTTGGAGATATTAGGCATTTAATGCTTAAAATGTTCATTTTTTAAATAGTCGAATATCATCACTTTGGATAGATAAGAAGGGATACAATAGTGATCGAATTGCGAAACTATATCATACAAATTGATATCAAACTGAATTTCCTTTAATTAAAAGTCTTCATCGAAAGACATGTACACAACTTGAAAAGATTCCTTAATCACAAGCGAGCACAATATAGTTAACATTCAAAGTACATGTAATCATTTAGTTCCTTTACAATTTAAAAGGGTATTTTTTTCCTTAAAAATTAACATTCATTTTTCATTTTTAAATTCATATATAAACAACATACCAATACAAATTGGATAAGTACTATCCCAACTGCTATCCTCTTGACATATCCTTGTAGATGCACCAACCAATGTATAACCTGTATCACAGTCATATGATATCACAGTACCAGTTGGGTATCTCAAGGTTGTTAACGTAGCATTAGTTGTTGAGTTTGATGAATTATCCACAGGATCAGGTTTTAAACATCCAGACGCTGTAATTAAAAGGAAAGCTAAATGCTTTATAATCTTACCGGTTATGACGTAAAAATCTTGAAACAAAAGCAATGGAATCACGAAGGAACAAATACATCGGCAAACGAATACCAAACTAGAACGAGAAAGGGGGAATTCTATAATCATAAATCCAAAATCACGGCAATTCACAGCCAACAACAAAAGATGTGGCTATTACAAACAAAAATCAGTCCAAAGAAATTGCAAAAACAAAAAGACGAATAAACACTAGACTAGACTAGACTAGGCACGATGATAAAAACGCCACAATCAGAAATAGGGCACGTATAGAGTGAACTCCAATGAAACCAGGAGTGATATCAGGTGCTCCGGAAGGAAACAGATATTAAATTCTGGAAATTAATTTTGAATAATATTTCAAAAATGTTTAATTTGGAGATATAAAATATCGTAATGGCTGTCCACAGAAAATAAATAAACAAGCTTCGGTATTTAAGCAATAACAGTACATTATTTGAATACCCCAGGGCGTCAATCGTAGATTTGACGATTTATCTCAAAATGCAGTTTACAAGCGACGCGTAGCGGAGCCTGTAAACGGATATTTTAAAGTCAAATCAAGATTGACGCCCTGGGGTATTCAAATAATGTACTGTTATTGCGATTGTAATGCATTTAAAACCATTAATCGATTTCTTGTTCTATTTTTAACTTGTGTATTTGTAACCATACAAGGCACCA
>MJUU01069593.1:168813-186571 GCA_002080025.1 Modiolus philippinarum | reverse complement strand
TGTAAAGTTTCATCAAAATCCTTCAAGTGGTTTAAGAGGAGTTGCGCTTACGAGAAGTGTGGACAGACGGACAGACGGACAGACAGACAGACGGACAGACGGACGGACAGACGGACAGACAGACAGGGTGATTCCTATATACCCCCCAAACTTTGTTTGCGGGGGTTATAAAAGATAGATAATGCAATGAATCAATTTTATTGATTAATATCATACCATACTCAATGCAGCTTGGCAATTCACCAGTCCAATTACCAGTGCTGTCACAGGTTCTGTTAAGATTACCACCGCCATGAATATACGGCGGAGTACATGTATATGCTACTATACCAGCCTCTCTTCGCGATGTTACTACATAATGTGCATAAGCCACTGTTTCAGGTTGTTTACACATCAGTTCATCTAAAATAAATGACAATATTTTTTTATTGCAAAATGATTTTTGAATCACGTGCAATTAAATACTCATGATAAAATTCTTACACATCATAACTTAAAAGAAAACGTTATAATGCGTTAAACTGGTGGAAAAAATTTGTCTATTATGCTCAAAATGATATAATATAATGTTTTGTTTGAATTTTTGTCAAGATTTCACAATATTTGCTGTAAAACGACCTTTAAGTAGAATTTAATGTTGAAGTTCGCTATATTTTGTTGTTCTCTCCGACAAATGTGTACAAAATGGAAAACATTTTCAATTTTCTAGGATTTCCACATTTTTGTTGTTGAAATGTAGATTTCTTGTAGAATATATATGTAACATTAAAGGTAAATGTTTTATCGTTACAGCATGCTTGATCTTTAAGAAGAATACGTTTTTGAAGGATTCAGACAAACTGCAGATTAAAAAAATGCAAAATTTTAACTCCTTCTTGTGAATTGAAAAACTACTTTTTATTTACATTCGCTTCAAGAGCTACAGTTATGTGGTAGAAATGAAATGTGACTTACTTTAACCATTAACTACAAACACATACCTATATATGTAAAAATAACACCTTGCCTTGGGTAGTGTCGGCAATTATTTATACAAAAAGGAGGCAAAATGGAAATTTTCGCATTTGAAGTTTTTCCAGATTTTCATCCTCATATGCAAACAAAATTATGTCTCAGATAAAATAAAATCATGCCTATGTACAATTTTTTGAGAAAATATTTTCATGAATATTGGGATATTCACATAATATTTTTATAAGAGAAATAACCACAAAATTATTTCCCAACTACAAAAACATGTGACAAGTAATTTTGCAATATAGCAATTTAGTTCAATATTACATAAAAACTAAGTTTGGACGTTGTTATCTCCAGTTACAAAATAATCGCGATTTATCTTTTGAAATAAACCATTTTAAGTGGAAGAAAAAATGATATTGATAATGGAATCAACGAAAAATGGGAGCTTTTGAAATTTTTGCATGTGATAGAGTTTTGTGATTATATGATAAATGAGTCATTGTTATACTGATATTAAAAAAGAATATAAATATGTACAATTAAAATTACCCAGTTTTGTTCAGAAAATTTGAGTATTCTAAACATTTTTAGCCATCAACTGTACTATAGGTTATCCCTATAGTGTCTTAAAAGTAATAATTTACTGTATTTTGATTATGAACAGATATCCAAATTCATCTAAAAATGATAAAGTGTATAATAAAATCTAAAGAAGACATCACACATATTTTCATTTCAAGATTATAATATATGAAAGTACGATTTTGCCATGGTCTTCGGGCAAGTGCTAGGTATTTCCTTTTTGTTAACACTAACCACATGTTTCATGAACTCAGTTCCTCGATAATTAATATGTTAAGATCGTAAATATTAAAAAAAAAACATGCCAAGACCTCAAGACGCCTAAAAAAAACATGCCAAGCTTGGTTTTACAATCATTTAAAGTATTATCTTTAAAATCGATATAACAAAACGTTATCTTTGTCGTTAACATCAATGGACAGGGCTAGTTTATTAAGCGTTCGTGTGGTCCTAACCGAGATTAAACAGCAGATTCTCACTATCCCCTTGAATGGTTTTCTGTGAGTCAATATAGGTCAGCAGCAGACAGTTAATGTCAATTTTTTTTACGTGAATCAAAATACAATACTACTGAGGTTCAGGGGCGCGGGGTCATTTTTAGTTATAACAGCTTCAAATACGGTGCTAGGGGCCGACTTGAGCTTGCTATGAGGTAGAAGTTTTGTTCTTTGTTGAAGGCCTTATGGTGACTTAAAGATTAGGAAAATCAATGAAAGCGTTGTTCCATTTGCTTAATCTTACCATGTATTTATAGGGTTTATATGGACTTGTCCCATGTACATTAACTCTATATCCCTTTATTTCTTCATTTAATAAAATTCACAGTAAATCAGTTTACGTTTAAATGACATAAGTGTATCCATCTTGAGATGAAGATGTAGAGCTTTGAAGATATATTAGAACTCGAGGAAGTGGAAAATAGTAAATCTCAAGATTCGAAAATAGCCATTTTGTACGCATTTGCCTTTTGATGGATACAAATCTAATGTCAAGTAAATAATTTTAGGCATGTGAAAAACAAAGACAGAGACAAGAGTTACTACTGGCTGTGTTGTTGTAATGAATCGAATTAAAAATAGTCACGGAAATGTCAAATTTGCTTAAAACTTTGGTGGGACGGGGAACATTTCTAGTACATTTATATAGTGCATTAAGATGAAAAACCTAGAACTGTGACCAACTTAAGATATACGCTTCAAACTTCACAATTTCAATAGTTCAACTTTGAATTTTGTAAAATTCTGAATTGCGGAAAATTAAAATTTTTCACAAATATTGGACAATCTTACACATGTTTTGCATTAAAACTGCATATCACAATACATATCATATATCTTCAAGACAAAAAGCAAAGCATTCGTAAAAGACATGCAAACTCTTGGGATTTTTGACATGATTTGGTTGGGGTTTTGGTAAAATTTTAGGTATTTAGAGTCACATTGAGCACCCCCTTGTTTTTCTAAAAAGTGTCTTAAATAAAAAATGCATCACTAATAGCAAATAATTGGCATACAAATGTATTTGGAAATATGTTCTCCAGATTTGACATATATAGCAATTTAAAAATAAATTTTGGACAAGTTTTGACTGCTGTAAATTCCCATTCTTTATCAATTTCGGGCAAAATATTGAATTTTAGTGGACGAACTGGTAATAAGATACCGAATAGTATTATAATTCAAGTAATGTTAATATATAATACATTTTTATGTGTTCTGGCTTTTTTAAGTAAACATAGAGAAAAAATTTTCAATTTTAGAAAAAAATTTTTTACGAAGATTATATTACTGAAATATTGCTTAAATTCAAGCTATGTACTTTCATTGTATAGCCATTTTTTAAAATATTTGAATACTCATAGCTAAAACAAGTTAAAAGAAGAGCAAAACTAAGATGGAAACGAAAATTTTGAAAGATCTGTTTTTTTTAGATGAAAGTAATAGTTTGGTCATGTGTAGCTGAGGAGAAAAGAGGGATTGGTTGGAAATAGCGAACGAAAGATTAAAGGAATGGGTAAATCTTTTGGATATGACTTTTCGTCTCAGGCATTTGCATAGAAATTCCAAGTGACTACCTCATTAGTGATACGGGATTAAGTTCAACAAGTGGCGATATGAATATAAAAAAAAAATAATGATTCACATACTTAATCACAGGCAAAAATATTTGTATTGTAATAAACATACGTGTATAAATTCGGACCAAAATGTCTGCATTTAAAGCAGTAATAGATTTCTGATTATTTCCCCATCTTTCAGCAACATAAATCATGTGACCTTTTCCTGATGTCGGTTTCCATAGCAACACACCATCATCCCTATATACATATACTACTCCTCCATAATTTGAGAAACCATTGCTTTGAGCAGATCCTGCACCATAAAATAACATGCCAGGGTTGTTTAAATCAGATGCATCTGCTTTTACCTGCAATAGTTGTTCATTTCATTTGAAATGCCTGTATTAAGTCAGGACCATTTGGACTGACACACATGCACATGCTTTATCCTTTTGCCCATTGGATTTCGGCTCTTGACAATAATGTCTGGTAATTTTGTTACTACCCTCATTCCACCCTCACTCTTGCTTTAGTATAGGGTTTGGTTTACTTTTGGTCTATATCATATACCAACTTCGTAAATAAAACGTGGCAAAAATACATGGGAATTCATTTTGTGAAAAGGGTACTTGTAAAACAGCAAAACTGATTTAAACACAACAAAATACCGACGTAGCTGGGAATTCAGTTTCTGCATATGGCCATTTTGCTCAGAGCAGATCATCCTAAAACATTTGGAAATCGATCAACAAAAACAATACCACGACGGTAATATTGAAGACAATTTATTTCATTCCGGATGTTCTAGTTTTTGGTTGAAACTAATAGGTGTTAGCTGTATATTATAGCTGTATTTTATAATGGAAAAGTTTATGAGCTTAACGTTATTGAAGTAAAGAGTGTATTGATTGAAGCTTATTTTATTGTCAAAGGCAAATGGATTAGGCACAATTTGTATAAGTTGTAAGTTGTACAAGTTGAAAGGAGAATATGCAATGTTTATGGACTTTGATTTTTTTTGTAATAATCACAACCCTTGTTCCTTTGGTATTCCAATGAAGTTGGTTTATAAAAATATCATTTGCTAAACTGATGTAGAAAGATTTCAAGCTTTTCTATTGCTGAATACATTTGTGCAATGAGGTTGAGCATATAGGTAGAGAGAACGGTAAAATATTGTTTAGCGCATCTATATTGCACTACAATTACGATATCAATGTAAACTGGCTGGATCTTTTTAGCATTATAACTAACTGGTCTACAGCAGACATAAATAAACACCCAAGCTCCGTAAAAAATGATTGAAAAAATAGCAAACAAAGAGAAATATGACAGTTTTACTTTATGCTCTTTAATTATTAATGCTAGACCTGAAAGTAAGGTAACAGATCAGTCTTTTGTTGGGATTGTCAGTCCCTCACATTGAGAGTCCGTGATTTTGTTACCACAAATAAAGAATAACAAATGTGATACCAAATAAAGTAAGATGATTAAATAACAAAATATCGAAGTAATTGTTAATTTAGTTTCTGCATATGCGAATTTCGACAACTTATGTCACTTCATTGCAGCCAAAATAAAAACATTTGGAACTCCATAAACCGAAAAAGGTGAGAAAGCTGACAGAGAACAAATTTCCAATAGAATCTAAAAAGGAAAGCCAAAATCAGCTAAGGATAGAGGTATGTGTGATGGAGATACTCTTTAATTGACTCTTTATGCTAATTTCAATAGTATTTCTTTTTAGTATCAACGTCTAAATTCCCATGTCTTGCAAAACACTGGGCTTGTTGGATAATATCTAATATGAAAATAATGTTCAAAGCTTACAGGTAGTTTGAAACTGTTTACCTTATCTTAAAGAACAATTGCAATGCAACAAAACAGGTATCTCGGAGTTTTGATATAGTATCAGGTTGAAAATAAAATAAAATGCTTATTTTAATTTAACGTCAAACCAAGTCTTGTATCAAAATATGCGAAACAGTTTTGTTGCATTTTAATTTCTCTTTCAGATGAAATTTAAATTTTGACCATCTGCTAACCCATAGAAAGTATTATCAAATATTTTGTGAAAAGATCTGTAAAATTTTTTCAAAATATAACCATGAATTGTCAAGAGCAGAAATTCAAAGGGCAAAAAGACATGCCAGGTGCAAGACACCAGAAAAATGTATCAAATATAAATCGCAATAGTACTTACTTGGTACAGGCATTTCAAATTTAACTTGTAATACCCCTATAAAATATTGTCAAAATGTTTTATCATAAAAAGTAGTGTATTTTATTTGAGATTTCATTTGTCACTATATCTGTGCTAGTAAGACAGTGATAGGTATTTAATGGTTTATGATTAAAATTTTATACATTTGAATTGTTATGCTGCTTTAAGTATTATTCAGGAAATATTTCATATGATGTACAGACAAACAGAATTGAAACTGAACTTGCTGGATACTTTAATTTTGATCGACACCTTATTTGTTAAAACAGCAGAAAAAAACCCAGCAAAACTGGGCTGACATGACTGCAGAGATTTCCTCTGATTCATCCTCTAAATTGTCGACAGGTTTCAATAAATACTGCACTCTTGTCATTTTGTTTGGTTGATGCTAGTTTTCGTTCGTGGTCTCTCAAATGTTATGAACACTGGAGACACATAATTGTTCAAACTACAATTTGCGTACCTTACACTTATAAAACATATTGTCGAAATGGCCATATGCAGAAAGTAAATTTACAGTTACTTCAGTATGTTGTTATTTCTTACATTTATTTATATTTATATTTTTTTTTTCAAAGCATATTCAAGTTTGCAAAAATTAGAAATAATCAGTTGTCTAGAAAATTGTGTAAACCCATTACGAATCTTTCAAGACAAGAGCTCTTGTGTGTTAATATGAATGCTTCAGTACCAGTGAGGTGGGGTATGACTTGATTCCTTATAAATTGAATAAATACATGGAATAAATACCGCCATGCGTGGAGCAGCTCATGCTAACCCTTCCGGAGCACCTGATGATACCGGTTTACACTGCTAGTGCTTTAGTTATGTGGCGTTCTTGTTGATTTTTGTTTATTTGTTTTGTCTTTGTTATACTGTCTCAATTCGTGTTGCTGTGAGTTGCTGTGATTATGGATTTATGATTTTAGAATTCTCCCTTTTCTTATTCTTGCTTCAGTATTCGTTTGCCGATGCGTTCTAAAAAAACAAGTACTGGTATGAATCTGAATCACAGCTCTGAGCTAGATTTTAATTAATAAAAACACCTGCAGCGTTATAAAATAGATTAATTACCGCCGGTTGAACATGTTGAATGTTATGGCCTTTGAGTAATAAAATAACTTTCTCGGTGGAAAACAATAATATCAAAAGTATCGCATTTTCAAGAAGGGCATATTGTCTTCCAAAATGTTGGGTTTATATTACACGACGCATCAAAAATAAATCTTTTGTTTGAAGAAACATAATTTTTAAGTTCTCTACCTGAACCGATATGTATGCATCATCAAGGTCTTCTACAAAAGCTGACCAGTCGACAGCTTCGGTACCTGCTACAGATACATTGGCACTTATCGTCTTCTCAAATACTTTTGACGATGATGGGAAAACATACCCTCTAATTGTAACATAACCCCTGTGATACTCTGCACCTGGATCCCATCCATCAGTAGTAACATAGACTGCACCTAGAAATGAACGGCAGTTGATAAAATGAAATGCATCTATTTGCATCACCTAGAATGTTTTTCAAATAAGTATTGAATTTGTATTATAGTAGCAGGACTTGTCCGTTTGAGCAACTGTATAAAATGGTGATGTGAATTTACTTCATTGTTGTTTTTTTTGTGAGTGATATTTAAAAAAAGTACTCGCTTAACAAATTCATCGTAATACTCATCGACATATACTAAAAATAAAACTTTAAGAATTTTTAAATCTCGGTAAAACGAGATAGATATGGAATATTCATATTGTCTTTCCAGATATATAGAATTTATTTTCAGTGTAAAAAAAGTTTGTTCGAATTTTCAATTTTGCATTTTTATAATTGCTGTTGCATATACTAGTAAACGCGCATAGATCAGTATGAAAGTTCAATATGATAAATGGGCTACAACAGAACCCAAGGAGGATATACACATGTATGTTGCCGAAAGTATATCGATACATGTGTCTGCCTTTTGTTTAATTTCTTCAGAGTACAAAAATACAAGATGGCCATATTTTTTAAATACAAAATGCATTGACGTTAAGCCCTTTTTGTCTGACGTCATGGCGTCAGACAGTATTAGAATCAGAAAAAAGCACATCCGGTAAGGCGTCCATGTTCGCATTGCATTTCGGTAAAGCGTCCATTTTTGAATTGCATGACGGTCAATAAAGTGTAACGCGTTCATTTGATTAATATAAGGTTACGACAATATCATTGCAAATTGATAAATTAACACTTACGATGATCGTGATTTTCATTTATTGATTTTTCCGCGATCATATTTTCAACGAAATTATATACCATTCTTGAAGCGTGCTGTTGGCATGTAAATAATCACGCGTTATTTTCTACATCAAGGTATTATACTGGTTGTCGGAATAATAAGACAAAGAAACCAATTCGATTGTTAAGTATGTCCTTCCTAAAGATCAGGAAAACCACAATTGTTGAATTATATAGTGAGTTTTGTTTCGTTACCGTTACGAATATAAAGCTAGGAAATTCTGGTAAATTATCATGCAAAATATACCTTTTACTGTCTAGGTAAAAGAATACTAACGTCAGACTAACTTTTTGGAAAGCTAATACTTGTTACAATGTATACAGAGACTGTTCACTTATAGGAACTGATACACTGACCACCAAACTCAGCCTGGTGGGTCACGGTGAAGCTTTATTTTTTCAGGGACTCAAAAATAGATAGCCAGACTAGAGATTTGAATTAAATAAAAAACATGTTTTAACAGTGAATTTTTTGCCCACCTTTTACCATTTTTAACATTAAATTCAGGGAGAACAAAACAACGAATGTGATTTACTAAAGCAGACGACAATAAGGTAAAAACAAAAAAATGGTGACAATCCCGAGCTTATGAAATGTGGCATTTCCTTCTTGTGGCCCTTTCATGGGTTGCACTTATATAGAATATTACTAATAGGAAGATACAGCAATATCTGCAGTTAAATTATTTGTATTTTTAGTACAAATAAATAGCGAAATTACAGCAACATTTAATTCTGCAGATGTCCACTTGGACAACTTTTGTCGTTTGGATGCAGGTAAAAAAAAACTTTTTGAAGACCAAATATACAAAAAAGCAGCAATTAATTTATTGTTGAAGTAGTACTAAATTTTAGGGAAATTTTAGTCCGAAATCCCGAATGTTGCTATGCCACAATATTTGATGGTAATTCCTTTATTACAATTATTTCACTTGTTTTAATTGTCATTAGTACTACTCTTTATTGAAACTGAAAGAGTGGGGTTGGATAGGCGCCAAATTAAACCGAAATGCCAGTACCAAGTCAGTACCATTGCTGCTGACAATTTTCCAATGGTTTTGCACCTGATTTAATGAACATTGAAAGGATATGGAGTAAATGCACATGTGACAAAGTCTCTACAAATGCATAAATGCATGGTAACTCCAAACAATGGAAAAACATCTTAAATTGACGTAGAAGCCTTCAACAATAAGCTTATACCTAGTAGTAAGTTCAAGACGGCCCTAGCACTTTTTTGAGCAAAATCTATTGCTTATTGTCGAAAAACGTCACATCCATGTCTTACTTAGCCAATGAGTATGAGACTGTCGACAAACATAAAATTAACTGGCAAAGCGATCTCACAATGACTGCCATCCGTTTCCCGAAAAAAAAATACCAGTGTCCTAAGCTAGTGCATAGATGCAACATGACAAGCACAGAGCGCTCAGTAAGAAAACAAAGCATTATAAAATGGTGTGATGTCGGCACTTTAAAAAGATGGCCAGAATAACATTTATTACAAAAATAAATGCCAAAATTAGAAAGTATTATAGTGTGTTTATATGGGATACTCCCTAAAGAACAAGTACACTATAACTTAAATATATAACGAGTATATCCACCGCACGGTGAATATTTTTATGGACTCCACACTGTCTTTTTTGCCCTTTGAATTACGGCTCTTGATAATTCCGTTTCTTTAATTTTTTTTTTCGTATTCATCTTTTTCGTTACATTTAAGATAACGATTTTAGCTATATTTTTTGTCATAGTACACGCTGGTATTGACATATTCTGTTGTTATAAAAATCAGAAATGTTTTTTTTTACTAAAATGCTGTTTTTATTGGTCCTTTGTTCTCTGTCTGATTTTTACAAATTTTTGGTGTATTGTCTTCCAAATATTTTAGATCTAAATAGAAAAGCAAAAATGAAGCTAAGGACAGAGCTATGCATAAAGGATATACTCCTTACCTTTAAACAATTTTTTTTTTTAAATTTAGATATTGAAAGTTTTAAAATGACAATTGATAATTAAAACTGTAAGTCTTACCATTATATGTATATGAGCCTTCCTGGAATGGCACCCAAAGACGAACGGTATTATCATCGTAGCCAAAAATCACTCCACTCAATACCTCATAAGATTTATCTGTATCTCCTACGAAAACAGCCCCTAAAACAAATACAGAATATATCAGATTTTTAAACATGACGATGGTCGCACGCTTAAATCTTATACACATAAATTACAATGACCCCTAAAATTTTTTGGATGCCATTTTTAATGAAAGCTAAACGACATTTTAGCCAATTTTTGAAAATTGGGTTTTATCATTTGAGCCAAAATATTTTGCACATTTGAGCCAATGTACCTGATTTTACATGAGCGTAGATTTTTTAATATCTATATTGTCATTATATTTAATGGTAAAGATGAGTCGGCAAGACAGGCGACGAATGCAAATGGGTGGCATAAATAAATTGTTCTAGTTACCCACAAAATTACTCAAGTTAAACTTCTGATTTTCAGAAAAATCTTTTTCTATGTAAAATTCAAATGCATATTTACTACAAATACTATTTAATATAATTTCAACATTATAACATTACTGTAATTCTTTATCAAAGTTAAAAACTGGTATATAAAATATCAATATCAAATAGCACTTCAAAGCAAATTGCAACACTCATAGGAAATATGAATTTTGTTCGGCAAATTATGTAGAGAGACTAATGTATTTAAAAAATGTAGTAAAAAACCCATATTTATTTTCCATTTAATATTTCAGAAGTAAAACTGATTCAAATGACTAGTTTCTTTTTTGCTCAAATGTAGATTTTGATTGGCTCAAAACGTTGATTTACTTTTGCAAAAACGTTTTTTTGATTTTGCTCAAATGTCATGTACCGCTAATGAAACTCACACAAAAAAGGAAACACATTTACTCGTGTAATGATCGGCTCATAATCTTATTTGCTGAACGAATTCATTTTTTAACTACATGTTTTTCAACTCACATCAGTAGACTGAAACGTCGTCCTGTATTTGACCAAATAACGCACATTTATTTACTAATTTTCACGTACATGTAATGGTGATTATAACCTCTCCTGAGTGAGCCCTTTACAATGTCCGTTTCTTTGCAATCACATCACCACGTTTTTTTCTTTTTTACAACCGATCTAAAAAAACTTTGTCTAAGCTTGTTCCGGATTGTCATGGCATCTTTCTGTTACCCAAATTTGGTTAAATCGTCCAGGTTTTACGATGTAGGACTTAAAAATAAATTTTGGACATTTTGCTTCATCTGCCGGTTGTGATTGCATCATCCAGACAATTATACAAAAGTTTTCATAATTCTCATATACAGGTATATATTAAACTATTTAAACAGTCAAAAAAAACATCCAAAATCAAAATCAAAGCAGCATGCACAATTTTAATATATGCACAATCATACTGCAAGATAAAAACTCCCGATCTGAAAAACTGTAGAAGGAGTTATTTCCCTATTTTTTTCTACAATCATGGAACCTATATAAAAACTAGCTCTGTGTTGCGAGTAACTGTATGCTGGTAAGCGAATATTTAAGTTCTTGATATTTGGGTTATTGGATGTGGTTCGTTTCCATTGATTTATCCACTTTTTTACCCTTTTGGGGCCATTTAGGGCTTGCTATATGGTGTGAGCCCTAGATGCTTTGTTTTGGGTCGTTTTAACCTGGATATAGGATGCTGTCTCCTTGACATTTACCCCATTTCCTTTCTTTTTCATATTCAATCAACGATGTTTTAAAACAAGCATATAAATTACATACGACCAAATGTGTTTTTTTTCTCTTATTGGTCGCTAAAAATATTTGAACTGATTTCTGGTGTTCTTTTTATTTTCGGTTTCCATGCATCTTTTCATTGGTCTGATAGGTTCCTATTTTAAAATATGTACGAGGAATTATCCGGACAAATGATAGATGTACCAACTAAGTGATGACAAGCATAATGAAAGGACGGATTGAATGACGAACTAGTCAAAAACTTTAAACCCTCCGGAATTGCATGGGATATGATTATAAGAGTGTGTCACAAAAGGATGTGCAAGTTTTAAGAGCCAGAAACACCAGTGAAACAGTCATATTAAGCACCTCTGTTATTTCTTCAAAAGGTGTAGTGGTTAAATTTTAACTGATGTTAAATATTTTATTTCAAAAGGAAATGAAAAAAATTCTTACAGGCGATGTTTGCTAGTCATTTTGTCTTGTCCAGATATAACAGTCATTAAATTACGTTACAATGTGTCTATATATCACAAATGAAGTTGGAAGTGTTACAATAGAACTCGAGATGCCGAATCAGACATAACAATGGACGGATGTCACAAAGATATTCCTGTTTTGAAGGGGTTCATACAGTTAATGCTTGATTTTTTCGGCTCTTATATTATGTTATGTTTGTTTTGTCCTTGTCGTTCTCTGTCTGTGCGTGATTTTTACACTGCCATGTATTCTGAATTTTCGATTTTGATTGTTGCTTCGGTACTCATTTGGATTCTTAATTTTGAATCAACATTGTTATTTAAATTAAACTGTAATGTCATTTGATGATAAAGTATGCACCTAATATGCCTAGCATTTCGTTAAAAAAACTTTTTGGATATTTCATTGACACACATTTTCCAAACGGTAACATAAATTTAATAAAACTACGGAATGTGTACCTCGTGAAAAACTCTTGTCCTTTACAGCCTTTAAGGTAATGTGCAATTTTAGCTAATTGAAATTTTAAGTATTACCTTTTTGCAAAATTTGACAATACATTTCCAAATGCAATGTACGGAGTTTATTAGGACTTTCATAAAATTTTCCAAAATTCTAGTAAAGGCTAGACATTTTTTTTATATTTGGATGACTTAAATGACAATGTTTTTTGCCATGTATATGACATTTTATTTTTTTTTACAACCCCAATTAATGGATAATGGAGAGCATGGATGTGGCGTTGCTCGACAATTAAAATCAATTCCGCTCAAACTGGTACTAGGGGCCGTCTTGACTTTATTATAAGGTATGATCAAAGCTATTTGTTGAAGGCCTCATGGTGACTTAAAGATGAAGAACAACAATAATCCCGTTGTTCCAATGTTTTCCTTTACAATGCATTTGTGAAGACTATGTCTGATGTGCATTTCCCTTCATTCTAATCTCATATTATATTCTTAGGGACGGACCATTTAACTTGAATTTATTCATTTTTAAGTAGTATAAACAAAATATTTTTTTTTCAAAATAAGCATTATTTTTTTGGCACAAAGCCCCCTTCAGAATATTTTTTTTCATTATTTTTGCAGCCAAAATATTTTTTTCATATAAAATCAGCTTCAGAATATTTTTTTCGAAAAAAAAAAACATAGCCATCCCCTTTTTAGGTGAAATGGTCGGTCCCTTATCCGTGCAATTATATACAGTCTAAATAGAATCACTCTCCATCAGTGAAAAAACTTACGTCAACAGTCATTTTGAAGGTGTAATCATGAAAAGAAGACGCTGTCTAACTTTCGAACGTTAAGGATGTATTCAAGTGATGTTTCAGTCTCGTTGAAATCTCGGTTGGAAATAATTTTAAATTTATTTATATTTTACGTACAATTACAATGAATTAACTTAAAATGATGTTAATCTTTAAATTGTGTCAAAAAATTATTCACTCTATAAAGTAGTTTCAGAGTAATCTCAAATTGAAGATTAATGCCCTAATTGGCTGTTGGATTCATGTCAAATTTTCACAAAAAAGGGGTTAGGTTAGAAAAAGCCATTTTATGAGAAAAAATATGCACTTAATATAAATTTTTGTTGTTTTTTTTTTTAAATAGTGTTATTTATTTTTGCAATAAAAAATCACAAAACAAATAAAGTTTAAACCATTAGGTGTTCAAAATATTTAGAAAATCTACATTTTTAGGGAAAAATGGAAATGCTGAAATTGCCTCTTAAAAGCATGAAAATGTTACAAAACTTTCTTATATCAACACCAACATATGATTAAGGGGGCTTAATTTGTTCATTCCTCCTATTTACAGTTTTCGGGAAATATGAGAAAAAGTTAAGTACCTTAAGCTTCAATGAAAATAGTTAAAAAATGGGCAAAAATGCATAAAAATGTGCAAAAGTGCTAAAATTGGACACTTTTAAATATCTGTAGAAAATAATTTGCACAGCAACCTATGAATTTTTTCTTTATATATTGAATTTATAGGTAAGAACACTGCAAAAATCAAGGTTTGAAAAAACGTTTAATACTTTAAAATTTTGGCTCCTCACCAGGGTACATCCTTAAAACAACTGATAAATGAGGAACACAAAAGGATCGATCCTAAAAGCTGTAGCTTACAAACAAGACTTTTTTACCACCTGGATACCGTCGGAATTATTCAAAATCCATAGGTCCATACGAAAATTATGTTATCAAGTCTTAGAAGTAATTCCACTTCCTGTCAGTATAAGAAGAAGTATTTTTTTTTCTTTATCCGTTGGATCTTGTAAAGCGAATTAATTCTACAATATTAAAATCGATTATGGTTTGAATGGAAAGTTCTTGCATCACTGTTTACACTGTACACAGTACTTACACCCTTACTTATAATAACGAAACATCCATAAAAACTATATTTTTAAGAAATTATGTCTAAATAGGCAATTGTGAAAATGAGATTTTGTTCAGTTGACGGACCTTTTTTTCAATTAATCCGAGGTGACAACTCCGATAGAACCCCGAGACGTGATGGTTGGACAATACTATTCACAATAGAACAACAGCGTATTGAATAACAATGAATCCTCTAAATGAAAATACCATTCTGGAAAACATCACTTGTAGAATCCATCTATCCCGAGTTTCTATCGTTATCTTTGTTTGTCTTCTCTCATTTTATTATTTTTTTCGTGTACAGTTCCCTAGTATTTATTGCATTTGATTGTAATTTTCGGCCATTTTAAGTGTTTCATATTATCATTTCTTCATTAATTCACTTGCCTTGTCCGTCGGATACATATCCAACATAAGTATTAGAACTGTCATATAGTTCTGTCTGTACAGTTACCAAATCAGGATATACCCCAGCATTGAAATGTATTTCTTTGAAGCAATCACCTACAGTGGCTGAAATAAAAAAACTCTTATAAATTAGTATTCAATGGAACATATATTGGAAAAAAATCCTGAATTGGAGATGGAACTTCAACGTTAAATAATTGCATGGAACAGAGCAAAATAAGTATCCTAAAAGCTACTTAGCCAAGTTATGTTCAATCACTGTTATCATTGTCACTCACACAGTTTTATGGTCGTCATCACGAATTGTCTGATCACTACAATGTGTCTGTATCACATACTTCAATAGATACAGATATATTACTGGATTGACATAACCGAATTTGACATTTCACCGGACTTTTCACTCGCAGTGTAAAAGGTATCACACGTGAAGCAGGTCATGCTTACCCTTCTGGAGCACCTAATGACACTCCTGTTTTTAAGGGTTCAAACTGTAAGTGCTTTATTATTTGTGGCGTTTATTTTATGTACTGTTCAATTCGACTTCGTCGTTTACGTTCTCCACGTGTATATTTAATTCTTATATTGCCATGCGTTCTGGATCATAGGTAGGAATGTTGTTCTGCAAAGATTTGTTTTGTGGTGGTGTTTTGTCCTGTTTTGAGGTGGTTATCCTGATGTTGTGGCGGTGATCGTAACAAAAATAAAAACATAAAAGAATTTTTGCAAATTTACAGATAGTATCAGATTGTTGGGAAGATTAAAAGACATGTACGTTTTGTAATTATTTAAGCCATCTTTTTGCCATTTCTTGATTATTTTCATTGTGGAATTAACATAAAAAAACTGTTTTTGACGAAAGTGGCAAAAATGTAAACTCACAATTTTCCACACGGTATTTATATGCGAAAAAGGGTTAATCAGGAATACTTCACATCCTAGTGTAATGTGGTAATAACATTTTGAACATTACATGCATAATAACATTAAAATTTGCAATTTTGAAAAAAAAGTATATCCTGATTTTGTGGTGTTTCGTCCTGATGATGTGATGGTTACTCCTTTTTTTGTGGTGGTTTGGTTGCCCAATTCATGTCACAAGTAACGACAAAAGGAGAAAAATTACAATGTTTATTCAACTCATTATGTTATGAATTGTTGATGAGCTGATCATAATGACTTCTCTATTTCCGTCCAATGTCAAATCAAAGAAGATAATACTAAATGTAACAAAGAGGATAACAGGAAATATGTACAATGGCTGAAAATTACAGTCACATGCCACAATTTGAATCTGCCAGGGAACTACACAGGAAAAACACAAACAAGACAAAGGACAAACCTAAACAACACTAGAAACTCGGGACAGCCGGACTTGGTACCGGCACTAGCAAAAGCCAGCGGTAGTATATACCCTATTCAATGAAGTATACACTAAAATCTCATTTGTTCATCGTGCAGAAATACTCGTTGCTAGAAGGATTATCTTGCGCTTGCACAATGCCAATAAAGGAGACAAAAGTTAAAAAAAAATGTGGGCAATTGTTTATCATGGCTTTCCACGTCACCACCTTAATTTCACCTGTTTCTTAGTTCTTCCCAATGTACCAATAATGGAACACTTACTGTAAACCGGGAAATTTTCGCGGCAGTTTTATTTTCGCGATTTTCGCGTTTGGAATGGAAACGCGAAAATAAAACGGCGCAAATATACTTGTCTATTATTGAAGTCAATGGTCAACAATTTGGCAGCGCGAATTTAAAACTGCACGAAGTAAAATCCTGTCAATTTACTGCGAAATAAAGACGGCGCGAAAATTTCCCGGTTTACAGTATGTAATTTTTTGTGAGTGGTAATGGTTTAACTTAAAATAAAACTGACCCATTCAACAGAGCGGACAAATATAATAGTCTTATGAGAACCCATTAAATAATAATTTGCATAGCTAATTTTGTGGTTAAGCGCACTGGCGGACCCAGCCTCCGAAGAATTATGGTTGGTTCCAGTGGGCTTCTTATATACTTTATGTCACTTTTTGGGGTCATTTTTGCCTAGATTCTGCAAGAAAGTAAAATATATATATATATATATATATATATATATATATATATATAGGTTCAAATCCCGAATCCCGGTTCCACCAATTTCGCATGACGTGAATACTTAATCATTTTTAAGAGAAACAACGTTAGATAAACTCGATTGACTACATATAGGAATTACACAGGAATCAGCATGTCCGTCCTTAGTTAACAATTTTTTAAATTCTATTTTGAATTTTAAGAAATACTTCAACATAGTGATCCGCCAAACGTAATGTTATACAGAACACCCGTTCTTCCCGCCCCTTTAGACTTAAACTATAATTTTGTCATCAATTTCAAGTTGATCCTGCAACAAGATGTATACATTTTGAAAAGAATATCCTGTGGCTTTTATGTTAACAAATCTTTGACAATAATGGATAAAACTAAAACAAATAATATATACCCCGCTTGCCCATTTTACACACACACACACACAAAAAAGACAAAATCAAAACAAAAGGAAAAACACATAAAACATTTAAATAGTTCGTGTACAATGGCAATATCCACTGAACTTTCTGTGAAAGTTTCAATG
>MJUU01069593.1:118566-151688 GCA_002080025.1 Modiolus philippinarum | reverse complement strand
CAAATTTTGAGGCGGAAGAAGAAGAACAAGAATAATAAAAATAAGAATTGAGTAAAAACAATAAGTCTCCCCAAACTTCGTTTGGGAGACTTAATAACTAGGGTTCCTGTGTTTGGATACAAACACAAAAGTCTCCCAAACCTCCCATTGACACAGGAGATGGCTTTTTTTTTAGTTCAGCACAATCTAGACAACCCATCTTTGAAATTTCATCCAATTTGGAGCACTTTTAATTTTCCCGCCATTTTTCAGTTTCCATGGCAACGGTGGCCATTTTGAAATTTTCTGGCCTAAAAATGTGTTTAACTATTTGTATACATCCTTCCTGTGAAGTTTCAATTTGGAACACTTTTAATTTTCCCATTTCTTTTCCGTTTCAATGGCAACAGCAGCTATTTTGAAAATTTCAAGACCCAAGTGTACCCTGCGGGATGGGTATCCATCATCCTGTGAAGTTTCATAAAGATCGGACTGATATTCTTCGAGAAAACTTCCGGACAAGTTCAGTGGCGAAGAAGAGGGAAGAATAAAAACAGCAGAGTAAAAACAACAAGTCTCAACAAACTACGTTTGGGAGACTTAATAATAAGAAACGCAACAAAAACAATAAGTCTCCCAACTTCGTTTGGGANCCAAAAAAAAAAACAAAAACAAAAAACAAACAAACAAACAAAAACAACCAACAAATAAAACACACACACACACACACACACACACACACACAAAATGTCGATGTTTATGTTATATAAAATAAAATCAAAGTTAATATTTTCGATTATACTGATTATAAGCTTTGAATCAACTCCTAAAGAAATAAACTAACGTTTTCTATCATTAGTATTTACATGTTGTCATGTTCTTTAAAAGTTCAATATCAATCAGTTTTAGCTTTGGTTGCAAAATTGCAATATATATGTAATCAAATTTGAATTGTTACACTTACAAGATATCCATGTGTATTCTGTAAATAATGGCGTCGGGAAATCGGATAGTTTCCAAAGGCGAATTCTAGCAGAAGCACTATTAAATTTCTGATACCATGGTCCATTATATTCTGTCGAAGAACCTATAGCGGAAAGTATACCTTTATCTAGTATCTTAGATTAAAATACATGGGTCTGTGGAAAAACTTGGATGATATTTGTGAATTTAATGCCGATATCCTAAATCACAAGGTGACAGCGCTGTAAACGAACTTAATTTTAAGTTGACTTGTATTCGGAAATTCATACTTAGGTTAAATGTCGAGGCCATTTATATTTATAAGTAATTCAGAGGAACAACAATAAAAGCGTTGTTTCATTGCTTGGTATCACTATGTACTACTATTTGTAGAGACTTTGTACCTTGTCCATATAATCCATATCCTTTCATTATTTGTTAACAGAGACACGATGGCGGCGATTCAGTTTCCTTATATTTTCCATCTCGCAAATTTAGCAAAAAAAAAAACCCTCACCAATAAGAGTTAGATTACAGTATTTCGTGTGTTCTAAGCCTGTGCCCCTTTTCATTGTGGATTTTGTGTTTTACAACTATAGCTTAGCATGACCCGGTCATTATTGAAAGTTATAAATCATGTTATCAAGTAATGATGAGTGCGCGGGAGCTCGTTTGATCTCGATGGTCTTACCTCTGTACAATGATAAATTCCCATGTACAACAAGTGAGAATGTTATATCACACCCTTAATTTATTCTATATATTAAGCATGTGATCATATTAAAAAATGAAAATGTTAACATTCGTCTCTTGGACAAATTGACAACAGAAATACCTCATTAGAAGAAATACCTCATTAGAACTGACATAGGGTTTATAGAACTGAGACCATACACCGTGGTTCACGATATATAATACCTGTAAACGCCACTCCTCCCGTGTCAGAGTTTACCATTCCTCCTGAGCCATATGGAAAGAATAATCGTACTTCAACATCATTATATGAGTATACAACAGCGCCATAGTCTACATTTTTATCATTATCCCTCTGTGGGGCCCCAGCAGCCGTGAAAATATAGTCAGTTCCGCAGTCTGATACTTTCACTTGTACGTCTACTTTAGCCGGATACTCTCCAAGAGGATGAGAGATGTTTGCTGTATATGGTGAAGTTTGTGATTGTATAGATATCCATGAGCTGATGAAACTCGGGCCATTCCACGCTATAGTCTCTGAAACTATCAAAATTCACAGTATATTACACCAAATATTTATTCCAGAGTTTACATAAGCATTACATACCAATCTTACGTCATAAATGTTACCATTTATCACGTCAGCTAAACACGGATGTGATACTCCGTGTAAATCTGAACCTTATATTAAGCCAATATACAATGATGAGAATGACGCGGATAAGTATACTGAACAGTAAAAGAAATACGCCATTGTTGCTGTTCAGTATACTTTCCACGTCATTCTGATCATTGTGTATTGGTTTAACAATAGGATCAGTTTTACATGGTGCATTACATCGGAGTTTAACTGATCGCTATGAAGGGCGTGATACAATCAACAATATATACGACAACATAATTCATATTCCATTGAACAATTCATATTTACACAATATTATAACTCAGCAGTTAGAATAACTAATGACTAGCGTATACACGCTTGACAATTTTTTTTCTATTCCTCTGAAAGTGGAGACGGTAAACTTGTTCATATGTAGTTCGTATACATAAGAACATGTCATTAGGTATCAGTTTATTAGAACTTAATTACGATTAAGAGGATTGCCTTGTTCTTACAAACTAAGAATATGAAAAAGTGCTGATACCATTCAAAATATGAAAAAGAAAGGAAATGGGGTAAATGTCAAGGAGATAACACCCCATATCCAGGTTAAAACGACCAAACAACAAAGCATCTAGGGGTCACCGTACGGTCTTCAACACAGCGAGGAACCTCACACCATATAGCACGCCCTAAATGGCCCCAAAAAGTAAAAAAGTAAATATATCAATGGAAACAAAAGTAAATCACCAACATTCACACATGTCTGTTTAATACAGAATTCAGTAAGATCTGTTGACATAATGTGACCACTTGTCCTAGTCATATGAAGTTTCAATGTTTAATAAACAATGAAAGGATATGAAGTAAATGTACATGAGACAAAGTTTCTACTAAAACATGATAAAACCAAGCAATAATACGCTTTTATTCTTGTTCCTCATCTTGAAGTTAATATTAGGGTTTCGACAATGAGCTTTCCTCATATATAGTTAAAGGAGACCCCAAGCACCGTTTTGAGTGGAATACATTGCTAGATGTAGATATTGTTATACTCTTGGACAAGCAAAACAAATTAACTGGAAACCGGTCAAAAAGCCCAATAAAACATATAAGTAAACACAGAGCATATACATCGAGTCAATTACAAGAAAACCCGGCCTATAGAATAAAAAGAATATGGCACTATAAACATTAATGCATGTATATTAGATTATCCTGCAATGGCAATTTTTATAGACGAATACGACCCTACGAATAGTTTATTTTCGTATTCGTAGGGTATGCTGGTAACCGGCCCATGAATTTGAACGAAGAAAAGACAGGGCGACTGGTTTGAAAACCTCAATACTTTCAAGTCACAGTGTAAATTCGCCTATGACGTCATGGATTTAACCAAAATGGCCGGAGTTGTTTACTTTCTACTTCCTCCCGCTTCAGTAGGAAAATGGATTTTTAAATAGGTTTTTAATGATTGAAGGATAAAAACAATATATGTACATTGTCGGAAATATAAAAATTATTTGCTAAGCTCGTCAAATAAATCTGATATTTTCCGACAATGTATTGATTTTGAACTTTTGAATGTTAGGATGCGTAACATGCGTCTTCATGCACCATGTAATCATTATGTAATTTTGCAATAAGAAAATTTGCTTATGAAAACCTTCATCATAGACGCAATCGCCAGAAAAAAAAAAGATGGTAATCCATGGTCGTTTCAGAGCAGAAAATCCCAGATTCTGTACTTGTCGACAAGACGAGTTCATTATTTTGTTTTGTTTACAAGCCACAGTTCTTGGCTGTCTTTATTTGATTTTACCAACTCCCTTTATCTGTACTTATTTTAACATAAGTCATTAAATTGTTTGCACATTCAATATATCTTTTTCATGTATACGTAAATCAATACTATCTTGTATTTGTTCTGAAATATTGAGAAATGGAGAGAAAACATTCAGTTTGAGTTGGAAAATACACCAAAAGAATATGAAAACTTCTTTGAAAGGGTTTTTTGGATAATCAAATAAGAAATGTCGCTTTGATAAATAAGTTAGAAATAGTGGCCCATAAACCGAATGGATGAAATTACTTTTATCATATCTTATATCAGTCAGACATTTGTTCAGCTTTTTGGTTTCCAATATAACATTAGCAAGGTTTGGCCATGAATGTATGTGACTAAATATGATTAAATGATTTTTTTACAGAATTCTCCTACATGTACAGATGTATATATAGACATTATTAATAGAAATAAAGGGGTCCATGTTCAAAAAAATGTAAAGCTTTATTATGGATAAAAAGAGGAGTCTAGAAATTTGTCCAGAAAAAAATATTTAGGAGTTGTTTTTAAAGCCACATCAGATTACTTTTGTTGGACCAAATTGCTGAGTGTTGAGGTATTTTAGAGCAGCCCTTCTTGTACTGACGTTTTTCTTTCTTTTCTTTCAGTTTCAATTAATCATATCAGGATCGGTCAATCCTCGAGTTTTACAATTTTATGAATTTTGACATGTCAGTATATTGACAATAGATGATATTAAGTAAAAAATCACATGCAACTTCACTAATTTTTGAGAGGCTTTTTATTTGAGAAAACTTGTCATGAATAGAACTTCTTCACATTTTTGAATATATTTTCAGTTCTACCGTCAATTTTTCTCTCAAATATTGTGACAAAATCCAAAAAATGCCGAAGTTGCATAAAAACAGTAAATTTCGTTATGCTGTACACGTGTTTCAAGGAGTAATCTCTCATCAGCAGCAATTAGTATTTGACCTAGAAGAAAAATTTCGACGAAAAAAATTTAGGATCACCGACTTAATTTTGATGCTTTGGTAACTCTAAGTTAATTATCGTTTTCGTTCACACTTTTTTAAATGAATGCTTATCTGTTTATTTATTTTGAAACTTAAGACTCAAAATTCTTTCTTCTGGTAGAAGTATAGATCAATACGTGTCCAATTAAAATTAAACGCTTTTATTTGTATGACCGTGTGATGTTAAAAAATTACAATTTTCTGATTCCCGCCAAAAATTATTTGCAAGATCAAAATAAAGTTATCCGTATAAAAAAAAATGACCATTGAGTTTTCAACGATAATCAGCTAGCTCATAACTAAATATACTCGTACTCTTCACATTGATATGAAAAAAAAATCATATGTCACCGAACTCAAACAAAAAGTTATAAGCATTTGAGTCACCTTTTCTTTCATCTTTTTATCGTTTGTTTGCCATAATAAAGTCTGTAAGTCTCGTCATGTGACACCGAGAATTCACGATAAAATTTAAATTTGAAAACGTTAACCGCCAAAATATGACGTTGCAGGATTGTGACGTCCAAAATTTTTGCTTGAAATGTCATACGTTTTTGTTAAAAATGCAACTTCCGGCCACAAATTATGTACCCCGAAATACCAATATTGAACTAAACTCACAGACCCTTTTAGGTTGTTTGCCTCTTAGAAAAATAAATCTGTCGGTGTAGTACAGATTTTCCGCAAAAAAGTTCATCTGGACAGTTGAACAAAGCGCGCATTTTTCTAGGCGTCAAAAGCACCGAATATAAAGACAGTCTGTGATATGTTTACATCCTATATACAGATCTAAAATCAATTAATATGTTCTATCAAAGTGTAAAGAAGTGCATTACTTTTTAGCTCACCTGGCGTTGCCAGGGTGAGCTTTTGCCATCACTTGGCGTCCGTCCGTCTGTCGTAAACTTTTCAGTCAAAGATCTTCTCCTCTGAGACCAATGGGCCAATTGGAACAAAACTTGGTCACATTAGTTTTTGGGTGGTCCCCTTAAAAATTGTATCCGACATGTCCGTACCTAATCCAAGATTGCCGCCAGCGGGGAGCATAGTTTTAACGTTGGACCCTATGGAAAAGACATTCAAAGATCTTCTCAGAAACTACCGGTCCAATTATAATCAAACATAGTCACAATGGTCCTTAGATGGTCCCTTCCAAAAAGGTATCCGGCATATCCGTACCTAATCCAAAATGGCCGCCAGCGGGGAACATAGTTTTAACATTGGACCCTATGAAAAAGACATTCAAAAATCTTCTTCTCAGAAACTATCAGTCCAATTATAATCAAACTTAGTCAAAATGGTCCTTAGATGGTCTCTTCCAAAAAGGTATCCGACATATCCGTACCTAATCCAAGATGGCCGCCAGCGGGGAACATAGTTTTAACATTGGACCCTATGGAAAAGACATTCAAAGAACTACTTCTCAGAAACTATCAGTCCAATTATAACGAAACATAGTCAAAATGGTCCTTAGGTGGTCCTTTCCAAAAAAGGTTATCCGGCAGGTCCGTGCCTCATCCAAGATGGCCACCAGTGGGGAACATAGTTTTAACATTGGACCCTACGGAAAAGACATTAAAAGATCTTCTCAGAAACTACCTGTTCAATTATAACCAAACTTAGTCACAATGGTCCTTAGATGATCCCTTTCAAAATTGGTATCCGGCAGGTCCCTACCTAAGCCAAGATGGCCGCCAGCGGGGAACATAGTTTTAACATTGGACCCATGGGAATGACATTCAAAGATCTTCTTCTCAGAAACTATCAGTCCAATTATAACGAATATTAGTCAAAATTGTCCTTAGATGGTCCCTTCCAAAAAAGGTATCCGACAGGACGATGGCCGCCAGCGGGGAACATAGTTTTGACATTGGACCCTATGGAAAATACATTCAAAGATCTTCTTCTCAGAAACTACTAGTCAAATTAAAACTAAACTAAGTCACAATGGTCCTTAGGTGGTCCCTTCTAAAAAAGGGTATCCGGTAGGTCCGTACCTCATCCAAATTGGCCGCAGGCGGGAACATAGTTTTTACATTGGCCCTATTGATGTTAAGGGGAACCTCTGTCCAAATTTTGAATTTTTATTTGATTTGAGGTCTGGATGTTTTAATTTTTGCAATATATATTACATTGATTATATGGGGAACCCCTGCCCATTTTTTTTTTTTTGAATGGTGTTCTGTTATGGGTTGTAATGGATGGCAACCAAACAAGAATATTGTTATTTTAGAAAAAAAAGTATTCTGCTAAATTTTATGTTTTGTTTTTCCTATTGGAAATGCCTTTTATGTATGTCAGCCATGGTCCAGGTGAGCGATACAGGCTCTTGAGAGACTCTTGTTAATGATAATACTTTAACAGAAAGTTTGTATTTCATCATGGTTTATGTGTGCTGTCTTGAAAAAAAAAATTTAATGAATCGATCGTATCTGTATAAAATACTTGTAATTAATTACTGAAATACGCCAAGCAGTAACCAAATTGCTACGAAAACGAAGAACGTTTACGGTTTACCGCTATTTCCGTATCATTGATGTTTTTGGCAAAGGTGAATGAAAGGGTATGGAGTAAATGCACATAAGACAAAGTCTCTACAAATATATGAAGAAAAGCAAAGGAACAACGCCTTTATTGTTGTTCTTCATCTTGAAAGCACCATGAGGCCTAAAACAATGAGCTTTGCTCATACCTCATAGTAAGTTCAAGACAGCCCCTGGCACCGAAATTCTTTGCTAATTGTCGAACAACGCTTCATCCATATTTTTTCACGTTATGGATGTGGGATTGTGGACAAATAATAATTGAACTGGCACAGCGCTCTTACAATCACCGTCATTCGTTGCCCGACAATGGCAAGTTTGGATTTACCGCTCTTTTCCAATCTTTTTTTTATAAAGTACATGTAATAGTAGACAACAACAAGAAATTTTGGTTTTAGTTGTACTGAGGATACTAAAATGACATGGAGGAGACGAGTTAAGATTTAAGCTGTACTGATAAAGCAAATGGTTTTTCAAATTAACTATGTGAAAATGCAAGGTCTTTTATTTTCTGATAATCTTGTTAATTTTGCTTTCATTATCCAGACGTGGAAGAATATTTAAGCTTTCAATCATATAATTTTTTATTCATTCAAAGTATGAAATATTTATGCTTTAAGCTTTTACACATCAAAATCGTTCGCGATTTATGTAAACGGTGATTAAATAAAACGAATATGACCCACTTATGATCCTTTAACTGAAAATTAATAAAAGGAAATCATGCAATTGATTATCAAAATATCAGCTGTGCTAACGGTGTTTGAAATAGATGTGGTTAATGGTTCGAACGCGGATGTTGGCTCTGCTTTATTTGAAGAAATGTTTCTAAAAATGTTGATCTCGATGAAAAGCGTTAATAACTGAAGAGATTATTCATTTTTAGAGATATTAAAAATAGAATAAAAAGATAACAGAAAACACCTACAATGGCCGAAAAAGATAGTCACATGCCACAAAGCAACAAGGCACTGCACAAGAAGAAACCACAATAAAAAAAAACAAAAGTAAACAACGATAGGAACTCGGGACAGCCGGACTTGGTTATGGCACGAGCAAAAGCAAACGGTAGGGTTAAACCGGTTTATGGGTGCCCAAACCCACCTTTCTCTGTCCCGTTTCCCTATAGAATAATAGACATACGAATAAAACCCAAAACAGGTAGACTACTAACAATTAATTCACAAGATTTTTGTTGTCTAGATGTGTTTGTGGTACTGAATGATGGCGGTATGAAAACATGGAAAATTTAACCTCTTTGAAATGAAACTTTCGACGCTCGCTTGACCGTCGCAAAAAAATGTGCCCAAACCTGTACTTATTAACAGGATGTGATTTGACTGTGTTTTTTTTCTATGATTCACAGTGCCTTGCATTAAGTAGATTTCGAAATACTACATTGCGCTTGATTGTATATATAATTTTGTCTGTTTGCTTTTATATTCAATGACAATGTGTTTTATTTTATATTGAAGTTGATGTCACCATCTCCAAGGATGGGGCAGAATTATTGAAACGGTTCTATTATTGTCTATATATCTAGTGCTTTTACATTCAGAACAGACTTAAATACATGTACTGCATCAGTCGCAAAGTTAATGTGTCAGCAGTGCAGGTTAGAAAATTATTAGTATCCGTTTTTCTGCTGCTTCCAAAGTGAAAGCGTGTCTTTGTCTGTTCCCTGGTGTTAGATTCCTAAATTGATTTTAAACATACCAAAAGCCGTTTGACACTTTTCTCCTCTTTCCCGTCACATATTTTTCACAGTTTTTAATAAACTGCCCTTTCAGGTAAGAAGCCATATTATTTCAAAAAAAATATCGCGAGATTAAGAACGCCGTTTCGCGGAATTTCTACAAGACGTCATAGACGTTTTAGGAAACAATGTAAATGCGCTGTTATATACGTGCAAACAATAGGTTGTTTTGTCTAAGAGTTTCGTGTTACTTTGCTACTTGCTTATTCAAGATTCATATTGTAACATTCAGAAAGTAAAATAGTTTCACTCACTATGCTCAAGTGGGTGACATAAGAAAAAAAATCTGGCAGTTTATCAAACACCTGCAGAGTGACACCACTTGATGTATAAAGTATATGATTGTATACAATCATCGCGTATCTTTCTTGTTCATAGGACTGGTCTTGTGTGGTTGTTTTTGGTTATTTTTCGTGAAGCAATTATTTTTGTCATTAAAATCTCCGAGGATATTCATCAACCAAGTATAGTCAGTACGTTCGTGCTGACCAAAAAAAAAAGATCGCCATATCTTGAATTTAGTCAATTTTGTTTGAAACTGAGGAGTATCACCCTCGTGCAAAACTCTATTCACAGCTGGTTTTGCCTTTTCATTTTAGATCTTATTGGTAATTTGTTTTCCATCAGATTTTCAATTTTTGCAAATGTTTTTATTCGAAATGCACCGAGGAGACTTAATTTCCGAAATTGACATCTTTAAAAATAATTTTACATTAACTTGGGTATTTTATTATCAAACCTTTTAGGTATTTTAGTCTCCCATAGTCCTTCAGCACAACAGATTAGACATTTGTTCACTTGGCCATGAATTTTGATGCAATAACGTAAAAATAATTACCCACTTATATGGCACGCGATAATCACAAATTGCAGTATACCTAGTTATTTGCACGAAAACTACGGTTTCCATGATGATCACCAGGTATATCGATCGTTATCGGAAACTTGAATTTAAATAGAAACCGCTGGTTATAGTTTTAGCCAATGAGAAACGAAAAACATAAACCATTATTTTGTACTTAATGTTTATTTAATCAGAAACGGAAACCGGTATTGAGAGTTTAATTAAAGTAATCAAATCGTTTACTCTGTTTATAGCTTATAATTCTCTCTTATTATTATATGCATTTTGATCATTTAAGGGCATATCCAATAGTTTCAGGGGAGCCAATAGAAAAACAGAAGAAGGTAGTAATTCCCGGGAATATTGCGTTGATAAATGTAACGTCACAAAGTAACTCCCATTGTTTTTGAGGAAAGGTACATGTTATTTGTGCCTTCCAATTTGGCGGACTTTCTCCGGATTACCGACGGGAGATTTGTTTAAAGTTCCGTATGATTTACTCTTAAACTAACTCGGTGGCCTATATTGCTTTTGCCTTTTTTGAGTAGCTTATTATAAGAAGAACACAATAGCAGAATTTCATAAAATCGACAAAATGAGAAGTCTTTAAATTATTGTAAATTTGAATGTGTAATTCACCATTTCGTGCTTTTTTTTTCCTCAACGTGCTACATACCCTTTAATTTAGTAAAATATAACATAATTTCCTAAATCAAATCAACTTTTCTGTGAATCTTTAAAACCTTAACTTTGATTTTCTGTTGCTCTGGTACCAAGTAGATGAGAAATAATTTCTCAATTAATTTCAAAACTATTACTTAATTTTTCTTCAAAAAACGCAAAAATGATCAATGTTTAAGGTCGATTGCAATGTAAACAAGATCGGCGACCCAATATTTTCTTTTCATTTTTGGAATCCTCGGCATGCACTTATTTAACATCATATCTAAAAGTTATAAAAATGACAATATAGCAAGAAACTGTTGGATATGCCCTTAACTTAGCAATCCAATAAAGAGGTGTTTGTGGCCTTTTAGGAAGGGAACGAACATCAGATTAGCAGATAATAGGAGGATTCGATCACAACTGTCTAAGTTTACCTTTCCAGTAAACAGTTTTGAGTTTCTCCGCTTAAAATAGGTTAAAAATATATTCAATTTTACAAATCTTCGAAAAAAGATGTTTTTTTCATATAATTTGTGTAGTCCTCTCTTTTAAAGTTATGCTTGGTAAATATACCTCACAGTAAATAAGAAAGGCATATACCCACTTTAAAACAATTCAGTTTTTTATGAAATATATTATTTCATTATATTCTTTGGAAGGACTTTATATTATTGCGCCGCTATAGAAATTTCTTGATGTTTTTAGTATAAATAAGGTATTAAAAGTAAGACTGTTAGTCTGTGGTTTAAACTTATTCTTTTAAATTCAAATCACCACTTGTTTTTTTAAATTTTACTTTATGGTTTCATTTCGAAGAAGTTTCATTGTTACATAACTAAGTCATTAAAAGTAAGATTTCTAGGCTGTGGTTTAAAGACAATCTTTGAAATGTCCGGAAAAATTCAGTGTCAAAACATTTTACTTCAAAATATCCTTTCAAAGGAGTTTCATATGTTGCGATATACAAATTCCCACATTTCATAAAAAAATGTATTAAAAGTAAGATTTGTAGCCTGTGGTTTAAACTAACTCTTTAAAAATTACCCAGTCTTATGACAATTTTACTTCTTCTTTTTAAGGAGATTCATATGTTGCAATATAAAATGTCATACATTTCAAGTTAAATAAGGTATTAGAAATACAAGTTTTAGTTTATGGTTTAAACTAACAAAATCAAATGACCCAGTCTTTTGAAAGTTTTACTTCATGATATCCTTTCAAGGAGTTTAATATGTTGCAATATCAAAATTTCAAAAATTTTAGCATTAATACATGTAAGTTATGAAAAGATAAATTTGTAGTCAACGGTTTAAACTTTATCTTTAAAAATGACCGAACAAATTCTGTTTATAAAAAAATTACTTCCAAATATTTCAAACAAAACATATCAGTAAACACTTTCAATGATAAAATGCCACAATCTACAAGCAAAATGCACTAGAAAAACAGAAATGAAAGATAAGACACAAACTTAAATAACAATAGGAACTCAGGTTAGCCGGAATTGGTGACGGCACCAGCAAAAGCCAGCGGTAGGGTCATACCGATTTATGGGCACCCAAACCTCCCCATTCTCTGTCCTGTTTCCCTATACTTTAAAAACATTCCAATAAAATCCAATGCAGGTAGACTTTTAACAGTAAGACCACTTTCTTGAAATGGAAAGGAAGATGACAAAACGTAATTTAAAAAGATAGGACAACGAGTGCTCACCCCTAAGCTGCTGGATATATGGCTTAAAGAACCTAGTCTCCTGGTGGAACACTTTCGCAATACGGAAAGAAAACTTCCCGAAAGTTTGATAAAGAGTGGTCTTGCATTTCAGTAGACATCGGCAGTATCAGTTAGAGGCCAGGATATGTGTCAAATCTTCAGATCACTAGAATCCAAAGCCAGTTTAACGGATTTGTGTAGAATATCCCGTTGATATCCACTGTTACGTCAGAATGTAAATTACTTCCCATTTTTTTCCGGATTTTTTTTCACTTTCAGGCATTTTCTTACATTTCAAAGTTTTTACATGGCTTACAAAGAAACAAAAACTTTTAGCCCAGTCCTTTAATTTCAGCTAAATCCGCTACATAGACGATGTACTTTCTCCTAATTATCCAAAATTCAAGGAATATTTATTCCAAATCTATCCCAATGACTTTGAAATTAAAGAGACTACTGATACACCTACTTCAGCTTCATATTTAGATCTTTCAATATACATTGACGAAAATGGCCATAGACGTTTGAAATCTAAGCTATACGACAAGCGTGATGATTGTATCTTTCCAAAATGTGAACTTTCCCTTTCTGGGCAGCAATATACCTGCAGCCATGGATTGTACATTTCACAGTTGATTATTTACTGTCTAGCATAGTGATTTTTTGAATAGATAAAAAAACACTGTCCAAAAAGCTGCTTAGTCAGGGATATTCAGCCTCTGTTATTTTCATCCTTCAGAAATTCTATGGCAGTCACCATGACACCATCGACAGATATGCCGTGTCTGTGTCCCAAATGAAAACAGACATTTTCAGCTAGATTTCACGTGTTCATAGATTTGACGTGACAAGATTTGACTCAACCCTTGATTGACTGACTAATAGTGTGCCGGATGTCGCTAGCGAAGCAGGACATGCCTACCCGTCCGGAGCACCTGATGTCCCGGTTTTCATGGGAGTTCACACTATGAGTGCCTTGGTTCTTTATATCATTTCTTTTATTTCCGTGCATTGTAGCTGTCTCATTGTCGTTTTTGCCAAGTTTTTGGACTTCGATTTTTTTGATCATCGCCTCCGTTGTTCCTTCGGTATTCTACTGCAGTTCTTCAATGAAATCGAGGATGAGAAATGCCCTTATATAATATTCTTTTATAGGAGTTTCATGTGTTGAATTGCAAATTTCATAGGAGTATCTTCCTCATGTATAGCTCTGTCGTTAGTTGAATTTGTCTTTTCTTTATAGATTCTATTGGTTGTTTGTTCTCTTTCAGCTTTACACGTATTTCAGTTTAAGGACTTCCAAATGATTTGATTTTATCTGCAGTGAAGATACATCGGTATATTGTTATTTATTAACACTGGGCCGATGCCTCTGCTGGTGGACTGTTAGTCACCAAAGGAACTCACTAGCCCGGTAGTCATTAACTTGATTCGACCAGAAATCCGATTCTGTTTTGAAACTTGTAATATCAAAAATTTGTTTAAAACTAAGGAGTACCTCCCTCGTGCGTAGCTCTGAATTTTGGCTTTTGTATTTATGTCCTTTTATTTGTTTGTTCTCTTTCAGCTTTACACGTATTTCAAATTATGGACTTCCAAATGTTTTGATTTTATCTGCACTGAAGAGACATAAGTTGTCGAAATGCGCATATACAGAAACAATATAAACAGTAACTTGTATTTTGTTAATCATACATTTTAGCGTAAATAAGGAATTAAATGTAAGACCTTCAGTCTGTTGTTAAACTCTTTAAAAATGAACCGATTTAATTAAAATTGTAATTCATGATATCCTTTATCCTTTATAATGAGTTTTACATGTTTCAATGTAAAATTTTTATCAATTTTAGCATAAATTGGGTATGAAAAGTAAAATTCTATTCGGTACTTTAAACCCATTCTACAAAAATGTCCAAAACAATTCACTTTTTTTATTTTACTTCATAATATTCTCCTGAAAACGTTTTATATGTTGCATGTTGCAATATACTAATTTACAAATTTTATCATAAATATGAAATTAAAAGTAAGATTATTTTGTGGTTTAAACTTACTTTTCAAAGAAGTTCAGTTTTTTTAGTTTTAGCATAAAATGGATATGTTGCAATATACAAATTTTATCATAAATTAGAAATTAAAGTACCTTGATCAAGTACGTTTGATATTCGACGTTCGATATTCAGAATTTTGAATATCAAACGGTAAATTTTTACCGTTTGATATTCGTTCGATATTCACATTAATTGTTATGAAATGAAGAAAAAAAAACTTGAATATCGAATGAATATCAAACGGTAAAAACAACGTTTGATATTCATGTTTATTGCAATTAACTGAATGAAAGAAATATAAATATCAAATGAATATCAAACTTGGATTTTTGTCAGTTCGATATTGAATTGAAATTTGTCCCCGGACTATTTATGCAACTGGGATAAATATCGAATGAATATCAAACTGAAATTGTTTCAGTTCGATATTCGTTTGACATTCGTTTCCGGACTATTCATGTGGTATACAACGGGTTTGAATATCAACTGGATATCAAAATGGGATTTTTGTCATTTCGATATTGGTTTGAAATTTGTCACCGGACTATCTATGCAACTGGGATGAATATCGAATGAATATCAAACTGAAATTGTTTCGGTTCGAAAATCGTTTGACATCCGTTTCCGGATTGTTCATGTGGTATACCATGGATTTGAATATCAAATGAATATCAAACTGGGATTTTTGTCAGTTCGATATTCGTTTGAAACCCATTCCCGGACTATTTAAGCAAGTTGGGTGAATATCGAATGAATATCAAACTGAAATAATTTCAGTTTGATATTCGTTTGACATTCGTTCCCGGACTGTTCATGTGGTATACAACGGATTTGAATATCAAATGAATGTCAAACTGGTATTTTTGTCCATTCGATATTCGTTATAAATTCGTTCCCGGACTATTGATGCAACTGGGGTGAATATCGAATGAATATCAAACTGAAATTGTTTCAGTATGATTTTCGTTTGACATTCGTTTGCGGACTGTTCATGTGGTATACAACAGATTTGAATATCAAATGAATATAAAACTTGGATTTTTGTCAGTTCGATATTCGTTTAACAGTCGTTCCCGGACTATTTATGCAACAAGGATGAAAATCGAATTAATATGAAACTGGATTTTTTTCAGTTCGACATTCGTTCCCGGACTATTTATGCAAGTGGGATGAATATCAAAATGAAATTGTTTCAGTACAATATTCGTTTGGTATTCGTTTCCGGACTGTTCATGCGGTATACAACGGATTTGAATATCAAATGAATATCAAACTAGGATTTTTGTCAGTTCGATATTGGTTTAACATTCGTTCCCCGCACTATTTATGCAACCGGGATGAGTATCGAATGCATATCAAACTGAAATTGTTTCGGTTCGAAATTCGTTTGATATTCGTTTCCGGATTGTTCATGTGGTATACAATGGATTTGAATATCAAATGAATATCAAACTGGGATTTTTGTCAGTTCTATATTCGTTATAAATTTGTTCCCGAACTATTGATGCAACTGGGATGAATATCGAGAATGAATATCAAACTGAAATTGTTTCAGTATGATATTCGTTTGACATTCGTTTGCGGACTGTTCATGTGGTATACAACAGATTTGAATATCAAATGAATATAAAACTTGGATTTTTGTCAGTTCTATATTCGTTTAACAGTCGTTCCCGGACTATTTATGCAACAAGGATGAAAATCGAATTAATATCAAACTGGATTTTTTTTCAGTTCGACATTCGTTCCCGGACTATTTATGCAAGTGGGATGAATATCAAAATGAAATTGTTTCAGTACAATATTCGTTTGATATTCGTTTCCGGACTGTTCATGCGGTATACAACGGATTTGAATATCAAATAAATATCAAACTAGGATTTTTGTCAGTTCGATATTGGTTTGACATTTGTTCCCGGACTATTAATGCAACTGTGATGAATATCAACCGAATATCAAAATGAAATTGTTTCAGTTTAATTTTCGTTTGACATTCGTTTCCAAACTGTTCATGTGGTAGACAGTGGATTTGAATATCAAATGAATATCAAACTGGGATTTTTGTCAGTTCGATATTCGTTTAACATTCGTTCCCCGCACTATTTATGCAACTGGGATGAAAATCGAATGAATATCAAAATGGATTTTTTTTCAGTTCGACATTCGTTCCCGGACTTTTAATGCAAGTAGGATGAATATCAAACTGAAATTGTTTCGGTACGATATTCGTTTGACATTCGTTTCCTGACTGTTCATGCGGTATACAACGGATTTCAATATCAAACTGGGATCTTTGTCAGTTCAATATTGGTTAGACATTCGTTCCCGGACTATTTATGCAACTGGAATGAATATCAAATGAATATCAAAATGAAATTGTTTCAGTTTGATATTCGTTTGACATTCCTCTCCGGCCTGTTCATGAGTATACAACGGATTTGAATATCAAATGAATATCAAACTGGGAATTTTGTCAGTTCGATATTCGTTTGACATTCGTTCCCGTACTATTTATGCAACTTGGGTGATATCGATTGAATATCAACCTGAAATTGTTTCTGTTCGATATTCGTATGACATTCGTTTCCCAACTGTTCATGTGGTATACAACGGATTTGAATATCAAATGAATATCAAACTGGGATTTTTGTCAGTCCTGAAAAAAATGTCAAACAAATATCGACCTGAAATAATTTCAGTTATATGTTCATTCGATATTCATCACAGTTGCATAGATATTCCGGGAACGAATATCGAACTGAAAATTTCCAGATTGATATTCATTTGATATTCATCTACTTTAATAAGCAATGAAGGGATATGGAGTAAATGCACATGAGACAAAATCTCTATAAATAAATGGTAAAAAGCAATGGAACAACGCTTTTATTGTTGTCCTTCATCTTGAAGTCACCATGAGGCCTTCAACAATGAGCTTTGCCCATACCTCCTAGTAACTTCAACTTTTGTACATTTAATGAATGACAATAAAACGATTGTCAAAGGAATAACGACTGAAAAAAATCCAGTTTGATATTCATTTTATATTCAAATCCATTATATACCGTAAGAACAGTATGGAAACGAATGTAAAACGAATATCGAACAGAACAATTTTAGTTCAATATTCATCCCAGTTGCTAAAAAAGTCCGACAACGAATGTCAAACTAAAATCAAACTGACAAAAATCCAAGTTTGATATTCATTTGATATTCATCTACGTTGCACATTCAATGAATGACCCGAAAACGAATATCGAGCTCACAAAAATCCCAGTTTAATATTTATTTGATATTCAAATCCGTTGTATACCGCATGAACAGTCCGGAAATGAATGTCAAATGAATATCGAACTGAAAAAATGTCAGTTTGATATTCATTTGATATTCATTCCAGTCGCCTAAGTAGTCCAAGAACGAATGTCAGACGAATATCGACCTGAGAAAAATTTCAGTTTGATATACAATGGATATTCCAATCCTTTGTATTTCGGATGAACAGTCCGGAAACGAATGTCAAACGAATATCGAACTGTAACAATTTCAGTTTGATATTCATTCGATAATCTTCCCAGTTGCAAAAATAGTCCAGAAACGAATGTCAAACGAATATCGAACTGACAAAAATCCCAGTTTGATATTTCAAATATGTATACCACATGAACAGAATGAAACGAATGTCAAACGATTTGTACATTTAATGAATGACTCGAAAACGAATATCGAACTGACAAAAATCCCAGTTTTATATTCATTTAATATTCAAATCCGTTGTATACCGCATGAACAGTCCGGAAATGAATGTCAAACGAATATCGAACTTAAACAATTTCAATTCATCCCAGTTTCATAAATAGTCCGGGAGCGAATGTCAAACGAATATCGAACTGACAAAAATCCCAGTTTGATATTCATTTGATATTCAAATCTGTCTTATATCGCATGAACAGTCCGGTCAGTTTAAACAAATATCGAACTGACAAAAATCCCAGTTTGATATTCGTTTGATATTCTTGTTTCTTTTATTCAATTAATTGCAATAAACATGAATATCAAACTTTTTTTTTACCGTTTGATATTCTTTCGATATTCAAATAACAATGAAGGAATATGGAGTCAATGCAAATGAGACAAATAGTAATAATAAGCAATGGAACAACGCTTTTATTGTTGTTCTTCATCCTGAAGTCACCATGAGGTCAATTTTTTTTTCTTTATTTCATAATAATTAATATGAATATCGAACGAATATCAAACGGTAAAAATTTACCGTTTGATATTCATAATTCTAAATATCGAATATCAAGCGAACTTGATCCCGGCCCGGCACCTGAATAGGTTTTTAGGGGCTTTGGCTACAGAGCTGCCGGGCGCGTCCCCAGGTGGTGGATAGGGGAATGCCCTGTCTTTGCGGGGTAGTCAGGTCATAATACGGAAAGCCTGACCGCGAACCATTGTAGCCAAACTGTGTGGAGAAACGCCACGCTCCATGCAGTATAAAGACCCCTTCTATATTTCTCTAAAGAGAGCAGACGCACTGGGTGTCGTATAGAAGGCTAAATTTCCTGCCCCTACCCATTTCTCCCCTTTTCCAGTGGCAATCAAAAGTCGTTGCCCCGGTTGTCCCTTCCACCTTTATTTCTTTCTTCTTTTACTTACAATTTGTTTTGAATTGATTAACTTGTTCTCGTCCTGATATAGCTGAAATATTGCTCATTGGACGTTAAACTCTAACTAATCAATCAATCAATCAACTTGATCCCGGTATATAAAGTAACATGTATAGTTTTTCAAAGGAGCTTTATATATTGTAATATACAAATTTTATAATGTGGCAGCTGTTCATGTTGTTTCGATCATTAACTTCTGACAATAGTCTGATATGCGGACTCCTTTTTGTATCATTACATGTCAAATATTTTGCCAATGGACACCTACTTTCCATGTTACATTTTAAAACCATGCATCTTTAGAAACTTCAGACAAAATTTCAAGCAATTGACATAACTCTTTCACTCGATTTTCAATGGTGAATGGAAGGATATGGAGTAGAGACAAAGTCTCAAAAAATAAAACAACATGGTAAAACAAGTAAAGGAACAACGTTTTTTTCTGTTGTTCTTCATCTTGAAGTCACAAATACTTAGGAATTTCCAAACAAAGCCTATAAAAAAACAGAAAATGGACAAATCCCTGAATTTTTAATTGCTTGTATCTGAAAATCAAGTGCATGTACCTATAATATTTTCTTGTTTATTGAAAATTTAAGTCCTGCACATTGATAACACTATAATAAATGAAATTCTTTCTTTCATTCAAAGTTGGCAACTACCTTTACTAGTTTTTTGGACGACAAACAATTGACTTCGGGCTGCAAAAACAGATGAAAATTTTTTTGCACCTTCACACATTGTAATTTGATTAACTTACTCCCTCTTGGTATAGACTGACTTAGCGCTTCAAAAACAGGAGGAAAACTTACACCTTCGCGCATTGCAATTTGATAAAGTTACCCCTCCTTGGTATAAATTTTTGGATTTTTGTGTAATAAAAAAACTTTTCACGGAGAGAAGCAAAAATCAGAAATTTATGTATATGTATTAGTGCAAATCGTTTCAGTTTTCAGTTTTCTGCTATTACGATTTCCTTTCGTTGTCTACATTTGTCTTTTGTTTTTAATTAGTATCTTTCTTGTGCAGTTCACTGGTGCTTTTAACTTGTCGCATGTGATTGCAATTTTAACATTCTTGGTGTAACCTGATATCTTCTTATGATAGATGTTAAAAGTCAACTCTGTATTATGACCGGTTCAAAATGACAACGATAAAAGGAATAAGATGGTTTTCGGTTTTGCTTTTGTTTGTTTTAAGCATATGTAACATTTTTCTCGGAAAATTGTTAATTACTGTCTAATTGTAGTTACCTTGACAAGTACTACTAATAGTCTATCTGATGGCCTGACTGCAAAAACTTCTGCATTACTTGATTGGTCATTATTGAGTTTTGTACTCAACATATGGGTGATAAACTCTATTTCAAATTCTTCAAGTAAAGCAACGACTTCCTGAAAATCTGCTAGTTAGTAATTTGTTTTCTGTACTTTGTTGTTCATATTAGTTTTCGTGGCATATAGTTGAAGGAAATGAAATGTGTAAACATTTTGAAATTAACCAATGATTGAAAGACTATTTCGATTGACCTTTTAAAGATTCCATAAAGGCAGGTTAATTACTTGTTAAATGGCTTGACATGACCTTTGCCACACTCTACATATTCTCAACGTTAGAGTAATTGCAATGAGTTTAATTGGCTCTGAACGTGTATTTTTTTCTTTTTTCGACAAAGATTGCTTATTTTAGAAAATTATTATCAACGACAGGAATTGTGGTGAGAGATTCGATATCAAGCAATTTTGAATACTAATTTAGTAAAGAATATCGCACATTTAAAACCGGAAAGAAGTGTCCTATACTGAACTTAGATGCTTCTTTTTCTGCTCTAGTGCAAAGCCGAGTGATCGAAGACGTCGAGGCTTTTACCTACGTACGAGTGTAAAAAAAGATGACTCCCACATTCAAAAAGGTCACTTCCTTTGTTTAAAATGTGCGGTATCTCACTTCTACAACAGCAAATGCTATTGTTTTTTTTCCAATATGTAAATTACAAATGATATTTTTTAAAATTTTTTAGAAATTAAAGTTTTTAGAATTATATGTAAAAGTGCCTATCTTCATGTTGTAATGGTACGTTATGAACTATGTTTAAGCGACGCAGAAGAAATGAGTTCGAATCCAGGTCTGGGTGTCATTGCTTTTTGTTAATTATATGAAGTAACGAATTAGACACTCGTCTGAAAAAAATATAGACAAATTTCAATTTTCTCAGTGTTGAACGTAAATTTTTTTAATGTTTTTCTAAAGGCGATAGTGAGATACAATATACAACAATTCAACCAATATTTTATATGGACTCCGAAGCGTATTGCTTAAAGTTCTCGGTGACCAACATCTTATTTTATAGTTAACACTCACTTGTTATGTTCTATTCTCAAATTTAGCAGCTTTTTTACTTAAATTGATGTGCTGTTATTTAAATGTACATTCGTGTAGAGAATGTGACCAGTAACTTAACTGGGAGGCTTGAAATAACAATATCGTCGTAGGTATAACTATATGACAGGAAGATGCAAATTGGCGACTGTTCATTAATAAGATCCATCGATTTCTCTCATTTTATTGGTTGGTTGCACTTTATCATATTGTTAAGAAATACTGTATGTTCAACGCCTAGTTTAGATCGAAAATCTCTACAAACTGAATAAAGCAACAAATTATCAAAGCTTATTTGAGTCACATTATGTGATGCCACATAAAAAAAATCAGCACAAGTCGTGTCCACGAGAAACAAATCGTTCCCACGAATTATCAAATCGTGGCCACGAGGTACAATTCGTTCCCACGAATTATCAAATCGTGGCCACGAGGTACAAATCGTTCCCACGAATTGAAAATTCGTGGCCACCATTAAACAAATCGTTCCCACGATTTTACAAATCGTGGCCACGAGAAAAAAATCGTTCCCACGATTTCACAAACTGTGGCCACGAATAAACAAATCGTTCCAACGATTTAACAAATCGTGTTCATGAGAAGCAAATCGTTCCCACGATTTGACAAATCATGGCCACGAAAAACAAAACGTTCCCACGATTTGACAAATCGTGGCCACGACTAAACAAATCGTTCCCACGATTTAACAAATCGTTGCCTCGAGAAACAAATCGTTCCAACGATTTGACAAATCGTGGCCACGAGAAACAAATCGTTCCCACGATTTAATATATCGTGGTCACGAGAAACAAATCGTTCCCACGATTTGACAAATCGTGGCCAAGAATTAACAAATCGTTCCCACAAATTATCAAATCCTGGCCACAAATAAACAAATCGTTCCCCCGATTTAACAAATCGTGGCCACGAGAAACAAGTCGTTCCCTCGATTTGACAAATCGTGGCCACGAGAAACAAATCGTTCCCACGATTTAACAAATCGTGGCTACGAGAAATAAATCGTTCCCACGATTTGACAAATCGTGGCCACGAACTAACAAATCGTTCCCACTAATTATCAAATCGTGGCCATGAATTATCAAATCGTTCCCACGAGAAACACCATTAAAATCGTGGCCACGAATTAACAAAAAAAAGAAGAAAAAACAGCAAAAATGTTTAAAAAATGATTTAGAAAAAAAAATATCAAAAATGATTAAATGATTTATCAAATAATTTAGAAATGAATAATAAAAATTATAAACACAAAAATTAGATCAATAAAAGTGACAACAAAAGTCCGAATCGATCAAAGGGAGAGACCAGTAAGGAAAATCCGTAAAACATACGACAGAATTAGGGAAACACAACCCAACACAGAACATTTTTGGCAAGCCGTCATATTCCCGACTTGGAACGGGCATTTTATAAATAAAATGGTGGGATAAACCATGTTTAGTGATGCATCAACCTCCCGCTTATATGACGACTACCTATAGCTGTCAAAGCCATAATATTGTCAAAACATTGATTTTTTCACACAGGTGAAATGTTTTTGTCGTTCGATGTACAAGCCTTGTCTCATACAGGTCAAATGTTTTTGTCGCTCGGTGCATAAATCACACTAAATTGGCATAAGGAGAAACCTCAAAGAAGAAGCCAAAACTTAAACAAACCGTCTTCAATAGAATTGGAAATTTGAATTGAATATTTATCAATCAAATCTGGATATCTTCCAGTAAATTTCTTGAGGAAAAACTATTAATCTGCATTTATCGAAACCCTGATTCAAAAGCTTACGAATACGAATTAAACATCTGTGTCGTTGCAAAAAATCTTGATAGGTACTACATGCTCTAGCGTAACGGATTAATTGAGAACTATATAATCCATACGCTGGGGAAGACGGACTATTACTGCCGAGGTGTAGAAAGTTTACAATATCAAAAATTGAAATCGCCTCTTTTGACATTTATTCGTGAGCTGAGGTTGCAACTGTCGTCAAACTCAAGAAGTAAATCTAAAAACGAAACAGAATGGTCAGTTTCTATAGTCTCCTTTATTTTATGTTCTTTTGGATATATTAATGGTACATAGTCGGCAAATTTACTATTATTAAGCGACAAGACATCATCAATATATGTGTATGAGTAATTAAAGGATCTAGCCTTTGTTTGAGCAAATTTTGCAAAAATTCTGTTTCGTAAGTCAACAAAAACAGGTCGGCTAAGAGAGGAGCACATTTTGTACCCATTGGAATGCCGACTGTCTGTTGGAATATCTTGCCTCCGAACTGGACAAATATGTTGTCAATGAGAAATTCCAGCATGCTAATCACCTGTTCTTCAGTGTAGTATCGTGTGTTACCTTTTGGTACTTTGTTAGTAAAATAGGTAGATGTATATGCTAAGGCTATATACTTAAAGCTCTGTCTTTTTTGTAAGTAAATGCGTTTTTAATAAGATCAATTAAACAACTTTTCAATTTTGAATGGGGAAGAGTAGTATAGAGTGTAGAAAAATCGAATGTTTTCAACGAGTGGATCTTTGAAAGTGACCGGGATTTCAAGTTGTTCAGAAAATCTTTTGAATTTCTGAGTATCCACATATGATTGATGCTACTACGTGAATAAACAGTGTCACAGTATTTTTGCTGGCCTTCTTTCACAGCAGTCAAAATCTTAGTTAGGATAATATACAGTTCTTTAGTAGAACAATTAAAAGTGCTGCAATGTACCGTTGTTTGTACGGGCAATTATGAAGTTCTGGTGTCCGGTACAAATAAGGCAAATCATTAGATTTGTCGTTGGTAGAAATGTTTAATGACCCCATAAACGATTTATGATTTGTCAGGATTTCATCTTTATCTATAGAATTATCTTTGTATATGGGGTTGCCTGAACACCAAGTTCATTCATTAGGCAATCATAATAGTGCTTTTTACACACAAAAACAACATTGTTTGCGGTTTTGTCTATTGGAACGACAACATACTTTTCGTGAAGGGATAAAAGACAAGATACAGCGTCACAGTCTTTGAAGATAAATTTGAGTGTATTCTGTACGCAGTTTTTCAATTTATGTATTCTACTTAACACTAAAGACCGGAAGGGTTTTTCCCTGAACAGTGTGTTGATGTCACCAACTTCAGATTCACGCTTGATCCAGGATCTGGCATATTCCTCAACTGCGTCTATTATGATTAAAAATTATGATTCCAGTTGATACGTTTAGGTTCCCTGATCTTTGGGCCTTTTGAAATAATTTTCCTGAGACCATCGTGTTTAATGATATTCAAATTACCTGTAAAAACGTGGCCAGATGGTTGGTATATAAAAGGTGAACTAGAATGTAAAAGCTGGTTTTCTTGATTTAGCTGAATAAGAACCAAGTCATCTTTTGTTCTAGGGTTCTTAAATACGAAGCAATTACATAAAGTATAAACTGTATAAACAGTAACACAATTTGTGGAACTGAGTTTACACAGTTTATACTTTATGTAATTACTTAATATTAAATAACCCTAGAACCTAATATACTTTGTTATTATTCAGTTAAATCAAGAAAACCAGCTTTTACATTGGAGCCCACGATTGTGATTTGTAAATGGATCTTCATGGAACTATACTGACACTATGTGATGAAGATATGCTGCTGATGTTTATTTATTAATTTGTCAATTTATTTTCATAATTATAAGTACTTAATTATAATAACCTGTTGATGGTATATTGAAAATAGTTGTTAGTATAATCAGTGATATTTAACTTATTTATTTGAATCTTTGACAAACCAGAACATAGAGTAATACATGGATTTATATATACTTATACTAGTATGGAGTTATCAACATTGACATTTATATAGTTAGTAGTTATTTCTACAATAAGTTTTGATAATTTGATTTAATTTTTGTGGTTATAATTTTTATTACTTATTTCTAAATTATTTAATTAATCTTGTAATCATTTTTATATTTTTCCCTAAATTATTATTTTTTTTTCAAAACATTTTTGCTGTTTTTTGTTAATTCGTGGGCACGATTTGTCAAATCGGGGGAACGATTTGTTTCTCGTGGTCACGATTTGTTAATTCGTGGGAACGATTTGATAATTCTTTGGAACTATTTGTTAATTCGTGGCCACGATATGTCAAATCGTTGGAACAATTTGTTTCTCGTGGCAACGATTTGTCAAATCGTGGGAACGATTTGTTTCTCGTGGCCACGATTTGTTAAATCGTGGGAACGATTTGTTTCTATTGGCCATGATTTGTTTCTCGTGGCCATGATTTGTCAAATCGTGGGAACGATTTGTTTCTCGTGGCCTAGATTTGTCAAATCGTGGGAACGATTTGTTTATCGTGGCCTAGATTTGTCAAATCGTGGGAACGATTTGTTTCTCATTGCCACTTTTTGTCAAATCGTGGGAACGATTTGTTTCTCGTGACCGTGATTTGTTAAATCGTGGGAACGATTTGTTTCTCGTTGCCACGATTTGTTAATTCGTGGGAACGATTTGATAATTCGTGGGATCCATTTGTTTATTCGTGGCCACGATTTGTTTCTCGTGGCCACGATTTGTTTATTCGTGGCCACGATTTGTAAAATCGTGGGAACGATTTGTTTATTCGTGGCCACGATTTGTCAGATCGTGGTAACGATTTGTTTAATCGTGGCCACGATTTGTCAATTCTTGGGAACTATTTGTGTCTCGTGGCCACGATTTGATAATCCGTGGGAACGATTTGTACCTCGTGGCCACGATTTGTTTCTCGTTGCCACGATTTGTTTTATCGTGGGTATGCTTTGTTTCTCGTGGCCACGATTTGTCAAATCGTGGGAACGATTTGTTAAATTGTGGCCACGATTTGTCAATTCGTGGGAACGATTTGTATCTCGTGGCCACGATTTGATAATCTGTGGGAACGATTTGTTTCCCGTGGCCACGATTGGTGTTGATTTTTTTGTATGTGGCACCACATAATGTGACCGAAATAAGCTTTCATAACAAATGCCATTGGTCCTTGATTGGATGAAATGGAAAACAAAAAAAATAGTGCTTTATGGTGCATGTAAGATCAGTTTGAACAAAATCAAATCTCACTGAAAGTATAAAGCAAAGTAATGACCAATCCAACAGGATATTGGATTGACTAGCAATAGTACTTATAAAGAGAACTATAATTAGACTGTAAATTGAAACAAATTATTTAATTTTAATTTTAGTGCAATTAAGCATACTATATAATTTTTTTAACAACTCCTGTGTAATATATACCTTTTTTCCGAAACGCCTGAAAAGATAAGTGCTCTTCGAAAGGAGCGACACTAGGTGAGTCGATGAAACAATTTTCAACTACGTTGTATCCAAACTACTAGTACTTATGTTTAGCCGACAGATAGATTAGCAGACAAATGGTAATAGTAGTTGTTTTTTATATTTCATTTTATTCTTGTGTCCGTCAATGGAAGGCAAAAAACTTTTGCAATACGTCAGGACAATTATTTAATTTATCCTTGCGTATTACAGAAATTTACTGTTTTTATCAAAATTCTAACCACTTAAAATACTGAGGCATAGCGAAAAATACTGTCTGTTTTTTTTATGCAACTTTGGTATTTTTTGTATTTGGTACATGCATTTCTAAACGTAAATTCAAATTACTTTGTAATATGTAAGAAAACACTTATTTAAGGTATAAAGGCATATTTATATTACTTATTTTCCTACAACAATAAGTTTTTGCCGTTCAATTAAAATAACAGACAAAAAAAGTATTATTTGCAGTTTGTTTGTCAACAGGTCTTATTTAAAGCCGTTTAATGTCAAAATATCTTAATGTTATTTAAATAAATGTTAAAGAACACTTACCGAACAATATTATAAGCGGTAAATTGTGTATCATTTCTGCTGTAACTATATTGTTACTTGATGCTTAAAAGATTCCTTAAATTCCTTATGCACTTGCACTGAATAATTATGTTTTTTAATTGTAATTTAATAAGTTGTGTTTTTTATCTAAATAACTTAAAATGATAAGTATCTGCTCACTCCACGGGATAGAAAACATCTTGTAATACGCCCCTCTCGGCCAGACTTCCTCTTACAAAAAATGATATATTTATTCTATTTAAAGTTGTTGGAATTTACTCTGTATATAAATTAATACTTTATCAGTCAAATAACTTTAGGGTGAAGAAATACTTCAATATTTATACTACGAAAGTGAAATTGATTTAGACTACTTCAGTTCTTTTAAGTAGTTCTTAGATCAAAAGTTCAAAACCAAATATTAGCTGATCAATATTCAACAAATATTCAAGACAATACAATTTAGCTTGTGAAAACATTTAAAGTCACAATTTAGCGGCTACCAATATGTATAAAGTAAACCAAACACGTGTCACATATTATCATTTTGTTACAAGAAGATGAGAAGCTCAGTCTATCAAGAAAGTCCTAAATGGTGAATAAAAGGATATGGAGTAAATGCACATGAGACAAAGTCTCTACAAATACACGAAAAAAGCTAAGGAACAACGCTTTTATTGTTGTTTTTCATCTTGAAGTTACCATGATGTAAATGAAGTTTTTATTAGGAAATTACAAAAAAGAATAGCATATTACTAAAACCCGACAATAGATATCGGTAGTTCATCATCCGATGGAAATGATAAAGCATTGGGAATAAACGGTATAAAGTTTTGTAAAGTAATATATAAACAAATAAAGGGATTTGGAGAAAATGTACATGGGACTTAATCCCTAGAAATGCATGGTAAGATTAAGCAAATGGATTAAAGCTTACATTGTTGTTCTTCATCTCAAAGTCACCATGGGGCTTTCAACAAAGAGCAAAAAACTCCTACCTCATATTTTTCAAGACGGTCCCTCCCTAGCACCGGTTTGAGCGGAATTCAATTGCTAAATGCTGAACTACGTTACATCCATGTATCCATTTTGTCATGGATTCGGGCTCGTCAACAAGCATAACATATCGGACAAAGTACTCCTACAAACACTGTTACCCTTTTCAGCTACCTTATATAAATACATTTAAGCTCATTAAAATTATTGCAGTTTGAGTTGACATATGTGTTATGGTCTCATGTTCATTTACTCCATATCCTTTCATAAAATATTTATTATTTCTAGAAAAATCTATCCACAAGATACAACTGGAACATTCTAATCAACTGACAATCACATGACTAGAATGATTATGTAAGGAAAACCTCTAGAAAATTCTATGTGTTAAATGTTAAATTTAAATTCTAGAAATTTCTATATGTTCTAAGGTGTGTAATAACCTTGACCATTGTCAATGCAGCATATAAAGGATCACAGGGAACTCATCGAATTGATTGTAAGAAAACTGTGGAAGTAAAATCGGGAGATGATGGCAATATATAAACAGATGGCCAGAAAAATAGTTTATTTTTCACAAAACAAGAAAGCCAAACGTTGAATTCTCACATAAACCTGGTGATGCCTGCTTCAAGGTTCCTTGTATTCGGCTAAGGGCTTCAGAAAAGGTTATCCTATCTGGTCAAAATAGGGATCTTCCAAAAGCCTTTTAGCAGATGATCCCTGTAGATTTTTCTTTCTTTTTGTCAAGTTGCCATAGAAAAGAAAATGAAAACTCGATCAAGAAGTAACAAGAATTGCCCATGACCCTCTTTTTGTTTTCATTTTAGGTCGAAATGACCAAAATGTTTTTTAATTGAGTTTGAAATCTTTTAGACTTCTGGATGTATTTCAAACTTCATTTGTAGAAATTATCAATCAATGTTATACTAACCAATTATGACACATAAGTATAAAAGCTGTACTTATTGCACGGGACTTATTGTAGATATTAAGTTTTTTAAAATGTTCTATCTATGAATGATGGTGTCATAATAATCAGGCAAGATGTCTTGCTTGGTATGACCGGCGTTGATTGTTGGTGTGGTTCGTATTTCATTGCTGCTGTCAGGTTGATTTTTGGGTGGTTAATCCCCTTTTCCATAATGTTATGTTTTGGATTCCATTATCATTTCCTTTAAGGGTAAAACATTTTGCATAAAGTGCCAATCCTTGATAAATTAGTATATATTCAAGCTCCCATGAATTATTTCTTAATCGTAAGGCATATGATGTTGGTTAGAGTGTTGGTGATGCTGATGAGAGAGCTGCGAGTTTGGGGTTGCAATATGCATAGTGAAATATATAAACAAATACAACAAAAAATGTAACTACAAAAACAAACAAACAAACAAACATTAACATTAACATTAATGGAAGCAAAAACAAAACATGAAACTTATTTTGATGTTATTCAATTTTGAAAAATAATTAGAACTAGATTTGAAATTGCAAAGCAATAGCCGATGTCACCCGATAAAACCAATTCTCTGCTTCCATCTTATTCGCAAACTTGCAGTCAAATTTTGTTGAAATCCGAAAAAATGAAATTTTGACGTATTTTGGCTTCCATCAAAACCTTCATGCTTATGCTGATCTAAGTGTATGCCAAGTTTCATTTGGTTACATTAAGCCATCTTAAAATAAGATCTCGGACAAAAATTATTTGTAGAATAATAATAAGAAGACGAATCGTAGAATAACATCAGGTCACCCTGACTAGGTCATGGTTGACATAAAAGAAACGTTAAAACATGAAAACAGCAGCGTCTAGCGACACAAAATACGTAAACATATGAACATATCTCAAATGTTACCAACAACTACAATTAGTCTTATTATTCTTCGGGTCCTTTGTTGGACAGGGAGTGTTTTATTGCAATTTTATCGTTGTGTCACGTGATTATACTTTCTAGTCCTATTTACGATAGAAAAGATTTCCAGCCAAAAATTTGCGTCTTCGGTATTTGACGTTGATATATTTTATTGGTCATTTCATCAAATAAAAAGTTACATGCTCTATGTTCCTGTCACTTTGGCTCTATTGTTCAAGAAAAAGCTATTTTGCACATCGTCCAATTGTTTAACTAATTCACCTATACTAGTACTTTTAGCTAAAAAAATGACTAAATCAAGAACTTTTAAAACATCTCGTATTGATTCTCCCATATCTTCATATAAGCAAACCATGATGTCCTTATTTCAATTTCTGTTGGTGCCTTTCAAATTTCCTTCTACAGGTATTTGTTTATGCAATGCAGACTAAACTGAAATAAAATAAAGTGTGCTGAGCGGCATTTCTTTATCCCAATTGTTTTGTTTGGTTAACGTTTTTCGTACATTTAGATGTAGATTGCAATTGTATGAAAACTGTTTTATGCACTTAACAGAAAAAAGTAGAATACTCTTGATTTGTCTATTAGAAACTCGCCATCATTTTCTATCTTTAAATTAATGATAAAAGGAATAACTTATAAAGCCAAAGAGTACTGTTTTGAAGAAGAACGGACTTTAAATATATTTCATACTCGACCAAGACACCAATGCAGTTCACTTTAAGAAGACCTCTTAAAAATAAATGTTTTAACAAATACTTTTTGTGACTGTGGGCATCCATTTGAAGATGTCAGACTTTATCTCTTTGAATGTCCTCTAAATACGGTTGTCAGACTTTTTTGAGAGACTGACTGACGATCGAGGATATACCACCTTGAAACAGTACTGTCTGGGAATGATAATTAAACATTTTCAATTGCTTTTTACCATGTATTTGTAGAGACTTTGTCCCATGTGCATTTACTCAATATCCCTTCATTGTGAACAGAATTAATTAATCTTTTATTTATAAAACATTCAAAACGTTTTTAAATGTCTTGAACAGCAATCAATATCACTTCTTTCTTTTTTCAATTTCTTTTCTGTTTTGTTAAACAACGGCAGTAGAATACCGAAGGAACAAAGGAGTGAAATTTACAAAAATCCAAATCAAGTCCAAAGACATGGCCAAAACGAGAACACAGAAAACAATGGCGTTAGATACAGAAAACAATGACGTTAGACAGATACAAAGCACAGAAAAAAATCACAACATTCAAAACAAAGGCACTCACAGTATCTCTTTTCTGTTTTCCCTTCTTAATTGCAACTCTTCAATTATGTTTTGTTGATGTCAAAATAGTTAACTTGTGTATTCTAAGGAAAGGACAGTATTAAGTTGTGATAACTTGTGTCTAATCCCTTTAAATATGTTTAATCCAATTTAAATCTATTCGACCTGGGTTTTTTTCCAAAAAAGAGGAAATGTAGACGCTGTTTTGAAGTAGAAAGTTTTGACATTTGACATTTGAAAGCAATAAAAAAATGACAACATAAGCTAGAGGCAATTAGAAGGGAGGGACAAGTAAAACCCCCGTCACACTGGATAAAGTTCTAACTACCTTCTCACGAAGTCCTAAAAAATAAAATGAACGTGGCAAGAACTTACTGAACGTAGTGAAGGCGTGGTAGAAACTTGAATGATCGTAGTGCAAACGTAATGGAACGCAGTACGACGTTCAAGGACGTGGAACACGTGGAATAATTTTGATCATGTTCAAAACAAACGTGGTGAGAACGTGATGGTGAAAAAACGTAGTAAAGACCTACTAAGAACGTATTAAGAACTGCGTGGACGTAGAAAGTACGTGGAATGAACGGACCAAAAACTTCATGGACTTGGCGCAGAGGGATGAAATTCTCTGCCGTCTATGCTACGTTCTTACTACGTCCTTAAAGTTTGCAATACGACCGTTGCACGTTTTTAATACGTTTTCACTACGATTTTATTTACCGTATTTTTCAATCAAGTTTGTATCACGACCTGGTAAAGTTGTAAATGCGTCTTTAACACGTACATCTAGTTTCTACTACGTTAATAGTACGTTCTGATGGTTTTTACGCCGTTTGTAGTATTTTTTTTCTAGGTTTTTGACAGGTTACATGTATTTTCACATATATTTTCGACATGTGCATAGTCATGGAGACTTTCTTTTAAAGTATTTTTTTCATTCAACACCTATCAGTGTAGGTATACATATATTAAGTCATATTCAAATTCGTGCATTTTAAAAGTTTATTTAATTTCGTATCTACTAATTATGTTCATATAAACTCCAAAGATTTAATACACATGACCTTTAGTAACCGCAAAGAGTCCAAAAATAAAATTCTCTCTAAAATTGCAGTATGAAAGAAAAAATGTGCTTATTTACTTCAAGAAAAAAAAGAAAAGAAAAGAGCCAATCTTTAGTTGACAGAAACAACCCCTATTTTGAAATTCTGTTCAGAACTCGCTCATGAGGTACTTCTGTACCATAAATATAAATAAAAATCGACATGTATTAGAAATAAATTGCTAACCTGCTTCATAGAAAAAAAATCGCTAAATTGCGTTATGGAAACTTGGAGATCTTAATATGAGATGATAATGATCATAGGCATGCACTCAGTGTTGAACACTGCAGTACAAAACATTGCTGAAATTACAGCTTTA
>MJUU01069593.1:103429-118420 GCA_002080025.1 Modiolus philippinarum | reverse complement strand
AAAAAAAAAGGAAAAGAGTCAATCTTTAGTTGACAGAAACAACCCCTATTTTGAAATTCTGTTCAGAACTCGCTCATAAGGTACTTCTGTACCATAAATATAAATAAAAATCGACATGTATTAGAAATAAATTGCTAAACATAGAAAAAAAAATAGCTAAATTGCGTTATGGTGACTTGGAGACCTTAATATGAGATGATAATGATCATAGGCATGCACTCAGTGTTGAACATTGCAGTACAAAACATTGCTGAAATTACAGCTTTATTCAATTTCTTTATGGTGAAAACCTATGATTTATTTTTCACCAAAAACTTGGCAACAAAGGATCATCCATAGTATTTTTAGTATTTTTTAAGTAGAGTGTAGTTTCACGATAAGACGAACATTTGATTCCAGTTTATGATAAATATTCTAAATATGCAAATTACATGACAAGAGGTATATAAATATATTCTACAAATTCAGATTCTGCACTGCTTACTTTTCGATGAACCTCCATGAAGTTTGACTTACTCACAGTGCGACGGGTGCTGTTAACAAATCAGGAGATGCTTACCCTTCCGGAGCAACTGATGTCACTCTCAGTTTCACTGGAGTTCACACTGCAAGTGCCTTTGCTTTGAATGTTGTGATTTCTATTTATGTGCTTTCTATCTGTCTAACGTCATTGTTCTCCATGTCTAACGTCATCGTTGTCTGTGTTCTCGTTTTAGCAATGTCTTTGGACTTCGATTTTTGTAAATTTCACTCCTTTGTTCCTTCGGTATTCTACTGCCGTTGTTTAATATGGTATCTTATTTTTTTCTCATAAAGATAAGGTTTTCTAAGAACAATATTTTAAGAAGACGCCCTTCAATTACTTAAATCAAGTACCATTGGCAAATGCACAAAAGAGAATATGGAATAGTTCAATCCTTAACCAAACCATGAATAAGAAAGGAAATTGGGTAAATGTCAAGGAGACGATTTGAAATAAGATTTGTGGCTTTCTTTGGTGTTATCTACTCCTGTAATTCTGCACATCTTTCAGTTTCACTTCTATTTTAACATCGTTTGATTTGACTAGGAAAAATAATGAACTGATCTGTAGAAAGATCATCAAAATATGGGCTTTCACCCATGCAGGCGTTCGACTGTTCGTTAGACGCCCTTGTGCACGCGTTTCGCATACTTCAAGTATGCTACTAAAATGTAGTTTTTTTTAAATAATGGTATGTAATGTTATGCTTTTTGTATGCTACATATGGTTCGTCAGCAGCTTCGAGTCGAATTCCAAGTGGAGATTATGGAAGAATGAAGGAACTAAAAAAAATGAAGTCAATGTTGCCGATCCAATCAGACCGCTCCTAAAACTGGTAAAATTCTCATATTAGAATTGAAATAGACCATGTTTGTCCGATACACTGCCAGACTTTTTTTTTTGTTTTTTTTGGGGGGTTTTTTTTTTTGTTACATCGATAATGTTTGGGATAAAATATTACAAAAAGAACCTCGACCCAACAAGTTGACAATGATTTATCTTTTTTATTGTATCTAGTACAAACTGTACAAACGTATTGAGACCTACATCAAACTGGTTGGTCGCTGTGGAGTCGTAACAGGTTACAATAAACAATTAATTTTCCCATAGGCGACAATAGTAACGAATCCTGGTCTACAGAATTCACCAAATAAATTTCATCTCAGACATTTTTAATTACTTAACTTCATTACCCGACAAAACTTTCGGCAAGAAAAAAAACAGGGGCTTCCCAATGCTTTTCTCATCGTAATTTTCGGTCTTAAGTGACCACCGTCAATTTTGCACATTACCGCCAAATATAGCCATTGAAATAAACCAAATAAACATTCCCATATATGGCAGATCAAAAATATAAAGAATGTATTATTTTGCAAACATTTCCATGTTATAGTAGTTTCAGATAAACCACGGATTTCACATTTATTAACAACCAGTCACAGCAAGCCATCTTTTGAAATCTCCATTGCATCTTCTCTTCAGAAAATGGATGCGGTCATATCATCTAATAGTTTATTGTAAGGACGTGGTTTGAAAGTAGTAAAGATGTAATGAACACAGAGGAAACGTAGAAAAGACTTGATAGACCTACAAGGAACTTAGTTACAAACTTTAAAGACGTTTCGCGATCTTAGCACTGACGTAATGAAATCGTTGTGAAAACTTTATAGCTACATTTTATCCCGTTTTCAGAAAGTTTTAAGAACGTACTAAGATCTTGATGGTCTTCGTCCCATTGTGACGGGGCCTAAGGAAATAACTAAATACCGAAGTTACTGTGATAGAGAACCATAACCAATATGATCTAAATGTAAAGCCAAAATCAGCTAAGGACAGATCTTGGCATGAGGGAGATACTTCTAAGTTTTCAATTTAGATATTGTAAGGTTCAAAATACAATCGGCTTTCGGGTCAGCACCGAAATACTGACTACTGGGCTTGTGAATACCCCCTTGGACTAAAAGTCCACCAGCAGTGGCATCGACACAGTGGTAACAAATAACTAAATATCGAAGTTACTGTGAATTTAATATGCGCATGAAAATCACTTTAGCTTACAACAATTCTGAGAGCACACAACCCAACAAAGAGCATAGAACACAAATTCGAGTCTTTACAGAATGATAGCAAAGATATGTAAATAGAATATTTCTCCCTATCTCAAGACAACAAGCAAAGCGTAACGGGCAAAATCAAACATTCATGAGAACTGACATTTTACATGTATATTAAAAAAGGTAATTGAGAACTGAACCATCAGTCTAAACGAGCAATCCAAGGACAATGGCAAAGTCGGAAAAACAAAGAAACAAAGACATAACATGTGCATGGCACATACATGTAAAAGGAAAATGAAGACAAACATATATACAAAAATGAACAACACGGTCAAAAAAAAAAAACATGGGTGAGATCAGGTACAACGGTAGAGTTGGCATCTCATGCTTCTTATAAGACACCCGCCGAGTTGAACATATCAAATCCGGATAACAAAAGATGGGATTTCTTTGGCAATAAAACAATTGCAGTAGAATACCGAAGGAACAAAGGAGTAGTATTTACAAAAAGATGTCCAAAGATCCAGCAAAAACGAGAACACAGAAAACAACGACGTCAGATAGAAAGAAAGCAAAGAAATAAAAATCACAACATTCAAAACCTAGGCACTTACAGTGCGAACTCTCATGAAACTTAAAGTAACATCAGATGCTCCGATGCTCCGGAAGGGTAAGCATGTTCTGCTCTGCTAACAGCGCCCGTCACACTGTAAGTGTGTCAACCAGGAAAAGTCAAAATCGGTTTAGTATAATCGTGACAGACATGCCTCTAGAAAGAAAACAAAAAGCATGGTTTCGCACCAAAGGAAAAAGAGATACGCGCCGACCTTACGAGCATAAATGCCTTTCATTCCGTCTGATCTCTTGTATACGATTTCAAACTTTGTCCACTAACAAATATTTTACCCTTCGCAAAAAACTCGTATAAATTAGGTCAGACGAACGCGAGATTTTCATGTCGAGAAGTATGACCAATATACTCCTCCAAGTATCACAATGGGTGTATTTTTTTCGTCTGTCCAGGACGTTCTGGACACGTTCTGGTCAATAAAGTGCACCAGAACACTGTGCGAGAACATCCGGAACACTGTGCTGTGTGCACCATCTTTTTAGTTAGTGCAGACAGAATCCATTATGGCGTCGTTTGTTCAGATCCTTTGAGATTACATTTTGTTTTGCGAAGCAGAACATGATTAATGTCCATTGATTTAAACTAAAGTCTGGAAAGAAAAGGAGAACTAAAAAGTCACATTTTAAAACTTATGTGAATAATTCTTAATGGTAAAAAATATTTTTTACCAATATTTCATATTTGCATTCGGAAATAAGATTTTTGATATCTCCATAAACTTGACTAAAAGGTAAGAGAAAATACTCACAATCATAGGCAAAATTTTTAATTAACTTATAAAATTATTTCTTTCTTTAAATTTCTGAAATTTGATCAAATGCCTTGATATTTGTAGGAGGCAGTAGAAGGAGATCATTTTTGAAATATCCATGCTTATTTTCAGGCTTTTTCATTTTCCTTGGCATGGAATAATTACATACACTCTAAGGATTATTTATTTTCTCAGAATCTAATTAGTAATTTCAGTGATCACGGATCGGTTTAATAACAACGTTCCAATCATGAAACTGTTGTGCTGACTGTTCTTTTTTCACTTTATTGACCAGGGGCACAGATGACGTTCCAGACAGACGAAAAAAATACATCCAATGATACTTTTTTGTCAGCGGGAATGAAGGGAAAATACTCTGAAATGTAACGAAAATGTCTAAACCACCTTTATCATGTAAGAACTTAATTATCAAAATCTGAAAGGAGGTGGAATAATTCAAAGGCAAATTCACAATCACCCAGAGTTTAACGCCAGAGACATTGGGACATTAGACTACACCTTTAATCCAGCAATGGGCTTATTCTCTCGATCAAATCACTAATACATACGCCAAAATGAAAAGATTTGACAACATCAGAGGCGATGAAAACCCCGACTTAAAACAATTTGGCAGCTAAATAATATGTTGGACTTTATAATTTGCTATTTATCATTTATTTAGTCCTCAAGGGTGGTCACAAACCCAGTAACCAGTACGTCGGTGCTAGCTCGGAAACCGATTTTATTTATATATATCAGTTGAAGAAAATTTTGTCTTCAACAAAGGATTATCGCCCTTGCGCATAACTATGTCCTTACCTAATTCTGGCTTTATATTTAATTCCTTTTTGTTACTTATCACATATTTCAGTTTATGGATTTCAAAATGTTTTGATTTGATCTGCACTGAAGAGACATGAATGGTCATATATAGAAACCAAATTCACAGTAATTTCTCTATTTTGTTATTCATAATATAAAATATTTACCGCCAGACAAGATGGTTTTGACTAAAACAAGGTTTTACTTTGATAAATATATATTTTTGTGATCTTTAATATGTCTATACATTCCCACGCAGTCAGAAAAAATTAGGGATCCGAGCAGAACAAAAATTGCTATTGTCCATCCCACGGCTATATACTGAGACGATGGTCTATCATCCGATGCACTGTTTAAAGTTCTAAAGTATGAGTTTGTTGATTTTGGTTCAACCATCAGCATCTTTTGTAATTCTTCTATTCGGTCGGCTAGCTGTTCTTTTGTCATAGATGAATACACCGATCCGGATGAACCTATATAAAAAATCAAATCTATATATCTGGCATATACAGGAATGAGGCAAATTGTTATGATACTACTTACTCTGACTCTAAACGATCCAAACAGTTGTCCAGAATTGATTTGTATTTTCATGGACTATATTATATCTGTTAGAAATTTACGTTGCTTATATATATTTAAATTACTGTGGATATCACGAACGTTTCCCAAAAAGATAAAGAAAATTTTATGAAAATCACTTATCATTATTACTTATAAACTATGCCACGCCATCGTCAGTGAGCATTAAAGAAAAGTCACACATATATATCATTTGAGCACATTTTATTTTAATTTCTAAATTTTTTAGTGAGTTCAAAGATAGACACCAGGCGAATCGAATATCTAGTTCTAACCTAAGCATTATTTTTTACAAACTGAACTAAAAACAGAAGCTCTCATGAGCCTGTTTCGTTCGCCCGGCTACTAATGTATCAATATTTTGTACAGGGTTTAATTATAAACCTGGCGCGACGGTCATTTTAGTTTATAATTGGTTATAAAATTATTCATCTGGTATATTACCAACAAAAGTACTATGTTCATTTATCTGTTGACGGCCAATTTGAATCTGTGATCGGTACATATATATTACATCGGATAGATGACATCCATATCCACATGCATAGGTAATATCAACTTTTATACATGAAACGGTTTTCAAGAATTAGCGGTTTAAAACATTTCCTTAGAGTCAAATGTTAAACTAAGATTTGCAACGGAGGCAATCTTGGATTTGTATGATTAATACTCATTTGCTTGAAGATTTTCATGTACAAGTTAGTATAACTTTGATATATAAAATGGTTTTTAAAAATCAGCATTTTTCAGCATTTTACCATAAGGTCCTAGTATGTTAAACTAAGATCTGCAGAGGTGGTCATCTTGAATTTACGATGGGTACTTATATTATACATTTGTATGATATCCACAGTGTCACCACACCTAGTTAATATCAACTTGATGAATAAAACGATTTTCATGAATAAGCAATTTATATAATTTTCTTACAATGTCCTATGTAAAACAATTTGTTCCGTACTGGTCACTTGCTGGGATGCATATCTGCATGATGTATGTAGAAATTGAGGTTTCTGATAAGCTGAACAGTTTTGCTATGCAAACTTAACCACTTGATCAAATAGTTTTGAAATATAACTTAAAACATTTGAAAGATATATGACAGTTCAAAGAAATAAGGGGCAATAACTCCCATATTGCTGATCAGCCTGTCTTCAAAATTGCCTGATGGGTAGATTTTGACTTGCTTAACATTTTTGTAATCAAAACATAGCCTGTGTCTCGTAGATGTGTAATGTATAAGAAAAAAATAACAAACATTTTGTTCTAATTTTAAAGAAAAGGTCAATAACTCTTAGATGGGTTTCTGAATTTTCTTCAGAACTGCAGGATGGGTATATGTTGCCATGCTGATAACCATTTTATGTCAGATTTATTATATCTATAATGGAATTATTAAAAAAACAGCAATTAACCTAAATTTTCTTTTTCAGTAACGGCAGCAATATTTTTGCGTCTTCGAACTATTCAAACATAATTTTTAAACTCCATACCTTGTAATGATTTAGGCTAATTTCGGTTAGAATTAATTCAGCATTTTCAGAGAAGCAAAATTTTGAAATAAGTGTCAACAAACGACGGACGACATTCACAAAGTAATGGTTAAAGCTCGCATGGCCTTTTCGACCAGGAGAGCTCAAACAAAGAAACATACACACATAGACTGGCAACAAGATGTCATCAGAGTGAATAAATACACATGTCTTGTTATGTTAGAAATCCGAATTTTTTGTAGGGCAACGGTTTACAGCAGTTGTAAAAACACACAATTTTATATTTGTTGCCACCCACATAGCGTTACTCTACATCTATCAATGAATTCTACTCAAACTGGGGCAAGGGTTGACTTCAAGATGAGAAACAACAATAAAAGCGTTGTGTCATTGCTTAGTTTTACAATATATTTGTAGAGACTATATCATGTACATTTACTCCATATACTTACATTTTGTACATTTTACTTGTTTTGGGGTAACTTGGAAGAATCTTAGACTTCCATATCTTGTTCATATTCTTTTGTTGCCATTTGGTGATTAAGGGAGAGTTAGAAGTTTTGTAGAAATATGAAAAAGAAAGGAAATGGGGTAAATGTCAAGTAGACAACATCCAATGTCTAGGTTAAAACTACCCAAAATAAAGATTTGTCAAGACTTAACTTAATAGGCTTTGTATACATGTTATTAGATTCTAAAACAGGAGAATTCTGTTCATCAGTTGTTGCCAAAATGCTCCAAGTTTCCACTAGAATTACATTTCTTAGGATCTTCATGAGGAATTCCGTCGTGAATGCACTGTCGTGTTTACTTAATATCAGTTAATACCTACAGTTTAAATAATGTCAGCGGGTTATATTTCTACACTAAATGTAAGCATAATTGCTACAATAATAAATTTTGGTCGAATGAATTTCCCATTAGACTAGTTTTTACAGTAATTATTATGATATAAAACAAATAGGAAACACAGAACTTTCTATGCTTATTTTGCAACGACTCAGTGCGCATTAATATGTTGATAGATTTGATTCAATTGCTACTTCTTAGCATCTTATCAGCGTTGACTGAAATTGCAATTCTTCAATTGTCAGTAGCAAAAATAATTCATTGATGTCAGTTTTATTCTGAACAAGTATAGACCACATATGCTTGTTTAGAATAAAACTGACATGAATACTTTTGGAATGTGAAAGTAGGTTTCAATCAATACATATTCTGAAGACTTCTAGTTGATAAACTTATCTGCCAATGTTCTCTTCTTTTCAAATATAATTAATATGCCATTGTTTACAGAAGCCTTTATAAACATATAATATATCGAAAGTTTTTCACAGAACTCAGGGTTTCCAAATTTAGCTTTTAAGTGAAATTTATAAACAAAAAGAAGTTTCGAGATTTTAATTGAAACTTATACGTGAAAAGGATTTTATGATCTTAATTGAAATTTGTTAAAAGGATGTCAAAAAATATTTTATCCCTTGACAAAAAAGCATTCTGCTTTAGAAAGGTCACCTGGATTTAGCACAAGGAAACTTAAATGTATTGTTTTTTTTATCATTCATCACTTTTTTTACCAATTGTCATATTTCCTATGGCCAACTTTATGTAATAGTCATAGCTCAGGAAGTGGTGTTTTGAATTTATTAATATTTTGTAAATAAAAATAAGAATCTCTGTTAGAAGCACAATTGTTAAATCGACCTTGTCTCCACTTACACTGACTTATCATTAAACCTTATAAACGAATAAAGGAATATGGAGTAACTATACATTACTTTTACAAACTAAAAAAGCCAAATATTAAATTTTGAAAGTGCATTCATATGAGAAATAACTTGACTTTTTCAACGAAAATGTAAAAAAAAATGGGGGATTTGTCCCCTTCTACAATTACAACAACAACTTTTAAATTGTAGATTGAAATAAAAGAACGCAACAAATTCAATTTTGTCAAACATAATAAATATCAAACCAGCATTCAGTTACAGAGTTCTGCGCGTATTTTTTGGTAAATGAAACGAGATTTTGTTTCTACAGATGTTCTTAATTTGTAGTAATCTAACCTGTTGAGCACGTTCCAGCACCTTCACTGCATACAATAGCAATACCACTCCATGTTCCATCTGACTGGCAGGTACGAATGGGATCTCCTGATACAAGTGAGGTACCGGCATCGCAAGTATAAACGGCTGTATCAGATGGATGGAAGCCATTTACTGTGTAGGTAGCATTACACAAAGGACCAGGATCCACACAACGTATTTCTACAATGATTGTAAAGTTTACAGGATAATGAAAAGTAACTGAATGTAACAAAGGGGATAACAGGAAACATCTACGATGGCTAAAAATTTCAGTCACATGCCACAATTTGCCAGGGAACTACACGGAAAAAACACAAACAAGACAAAAGACAAACGTTAACAAGGACAGGAACCCGGGAATGCCGGACTTGGTTCCGGCACTAGCAAAAGCCAGCGGTAGGGTTTAACCGGTTTATGGGTACCCAAACCTCCCCTTTATCTGTCCCGTGGCCCTATAGTATAAAAAACATACGAATAAAACCCAATACAGGTAGACTACTAAGTCCATGACCACAATCTTAAAAGGAGGTACTCGCCACTGAACAGCCGGCTAGATCAAAGAGCCTAGTCTGCTGGTAAAACACTGTCGCGTTACAGAAAAAAAAAATCAAACTCAATACTTCCCGAAGGGTTTCGTCAAGAATCATCATATATATATATATATATAAAGTAGATATCAGCAGCATCAATGAGAGGCCAGTAATCTGGCATGTTCAGAAATCTGTCCTTTTAAAACCCTTATTCCAATTTTACCTTTTCTACAAGGTAAGCATTGTTTTGCATCTTCTACAATACTTCGATCTATCTAACCATATTTTACGACTTAAACTCAAATGTTTTCAAAAAACAAACTCAAGACAGATCTCACTCACATCCGGAGCAGGATATGCACCCATCCGGAGCACCTGATGTCACTCCCGGATTTTATTGTAGTTCACACTGCCAGTACTTTTGTTTTTCGTGTAGTCTTGTACATCATACTGTAAAATTTTAGTTTTGTCTTCGTCAGTGATGTTTGTGCTACCGATTTTGTCATTGTGATTGTTTGAATACTATAATAGAGAGTTACTAAAGATTTTCAAACTTTTACCATGGTACTGTTTAAGTGTTAGAGAAGTAACATGTGCCATGGATTTCAGTTGGTTTTTTCTAAGGGTAAGTAATAGACATTGACCAATCCCTTACCAAACAGATATTTCAAAACAATATTTGCCTTACTGATAGTGTGACGGGTGTCGCAAGCGGGGCATGACATGCTTACCCTTCCGGGGCACCTGATGTCATTCCCGGGTTTCATGGGAGTTTACACTATGATTGCCTTAGTTCTTAAGGATGGTCACTTCTCAAGTTCAGAATGTCAAGGATTTGAAATCAGTATGTTTATGTATTAGAACATGGATCATACATCATTTTAAGCAAAAAATATTGATAGGTCAGTGTGCCCGTTTTTTTAGATTAAAGTGTCTGAAATTTTGGCGGGAAACCGAACTTCTCTAGATTTTTCATTTACTTTGCATTAAGGCAATCGGCCTTTGAAATACAATGAAGATATATCAAGAATTTCATCAAATTTTGTCAGAAGTTTATTAAAGATGTATACAAACATATTTTGAAAAGAAAACTCGGGGTCAGTGTACAAAATTTTCTAATGCATCATGATGGATAAAGTATCGGAATTCCGAAAGTCAGAGACAGTTTCAAAAACCTGAGGAGTGACCATCCTTAATGTTATCTTTTTATTTTCCGATTTTTGTAGTCATCGCATCCCTTGTTCCTTCGGTATCTACTGCCGTTGTTTTATAAAGCTTCACATTGCTAGTGCTTATATTTTGAGTCATTCGTGGTCATTGTTTTGGGTCATTTTTGTCATTTTGTCTCAAGATTATTTCTCCTTCTTTGCTTGAGAAAGAATGCTTGAACTTTTATTGTCATCATCACGAGCTGATTGACCGATATAATAACTTACAACTGAATTGTTTTCATCTTAATAATTTGCACAGTGTCTTTTCTCCTTAAAAAATCGGACTTCACTTGTTCCTGGCTACAATTTTTCAAAAGAAATATCATGTCTTACTTGATAGATGATGAAGGAGACGATTTCCACGTCGACGCACCATACTGGAGTTTTGAGTTTGTTGCGTTTTTAATGTGAAGGCTTAAATGGAATTGTCACGCAATACTTTGTTATGTATCCTTGGTAACCCCGCCTATGTCACTTTGACCAACATACAAAATGTAATTTTATTTGATTACAAAATGTGTCTTATTTGTCACAAATAAAAGGCAAAGAAAAGAAATTCAATTTAAACGATTTGATATGTTTACAAATTCAGCATGATCGTAAAAGAGTCTTCTGAAAGGTAAACAAATGAGAAAGGATAGCGAGAGATCATCCAAAATTACGAGACAGTATGGGATGCATTTTCATTACTCATTAGCCCATGGGCTGGAATACCCCCTGTGCACTCCCCCCCCAACTCATGAACCAACCCATTTTTTAGTCCTTCTATATCCCCTCTTCAAAATTAAACATGTTAACATGAGCATAACCTGCACGTAATGTTGGAACAGGCTCCTTTTATAGACCCACCCAACGAAATTTTGGAAATTTTCGTTTTTGATCAAAGTTTACTTTCAACTGCTTCAAATTGTTGATAAGTCCCTCATAGTTATGACAAAATGGTACAAAATGATAGCTTATGGTATTACCTTTACAAATATGCCACATAAGTACCTTTTCTATACCTAAAACGTTATAAAAATGAAAAACCTTACCCCTACTTCTTGGAAATGTTGACGTTCATTTTTCTCGAAATTGTGTAAGTTCAATGGTCACTAGAAACCAGAATGTTTTTCATTTCATAATTCTTTGAATTGTTTTTAGTCTTTTTAGTCTTTTAATGTCCATTTTTAAAAATCAAACAAGAGACTTGAATATCGATATATTACGCTTCCTTGTACTATGTATTTATCGATAATTTGTATAAGTTTCCTTTCATCTCGTGAAACAAACATTTTCAGTATTTGCTTTTGCCCGAATACGAAAAAGGATAGGCAAAAAGTATCTAAGGCAACACCTATTTTGTCAATTAGCACATTAATGTAAAATAAGAAACATACATTTACAAATATATGTTAGGGTTTTACACTTTCTTTTTTTAATCAATATTAAATTTCCCAATATCTAGGAGATTTCTTCGCATTTTTCAAAATTTGTTCTGTCAAATGATTAAATCAATCACCAATAAAAAGAATAACAGAAGTTTTGTTTCTGAAACTTTAAACTGTCTTCAAAAATAAACTAGCCAACAAGTAGGCTCGTTTATTATTGTCGCCAATATTTTTCGTATCAAAAACACACTTTCCATTATTCTGTATATAATTGACGAGATTGCCAATCAAATTTATCAACAAAACATGAATTTGAGTAAAATGTCTATTAATGAGGATTTTTATCTTTTAACCAGGTTTTCCCCTTGGGAAATCTGGTTATTGAAATAGCGGTTGGGCCAGCGGGCGGGCGGTCGGCTGCCAGATCTTGTAAGCGCAACTCTTTAGATGTTTTGACCTTTTGCTTGTTAGTGCAACTCCTCTCTAACTGTTCAACAGAATTTCATGAAACTTTGTATGTAGCTAGGACATCATATGTAAATATTAAAATTTTTGGGGAGTTTTCATAGTGCAATTTTTCCAGGAGTTATGCCCCTTTGAACTTAGAACTTGATAGGTTTTTTGACCACATGTTCATAATCGCACCTGCCCTGTTACTGTTCAACGGAATTTCATGAAACTTTGTAAATATTAAAATTTTTGGGGAGTTTTCATCGTGCAATTTTTCCAGGAGTTATGCCCCTTTGAACTTAGAACTTGATAGGTTTTTTGACCACATGTTCATAATCGCACCTGCCCTGTTACTGTTCAACGGAATTTCATGAAATAAATATATATATATATATATATATATATATGTATCAGTCAATAAAGGTTTGCACATAATGAACCATTCTACTTTTCCTAATAAGGAAGGAAAGCCCGGTTTGATGTCGTGTCGACATCCATTTCTTCTTAAAGATATTATTAGACAGAAAATATTCTAATTAACAACAACTTAAAAATCTTGGTAAATCAAATGTATACAGTAGACAATTTTACAAGCATTGAAAATACTTTCTAAAACAAATGACTTTTTCGTGGCAAAATTCGATAGAAAAGCGAATGATGACGTTAAATTAGTCCATGTTTTGTGTTTAAGCGAAATACTTTAAAGATTTGTTCAAATTTCAAAATGTTTGTATATTTCTTCAATAAAATTACCAATCAAAGCATGCAGCATGAAACCAAAAGGATGGAATATTTCAGAACCATCTAAACATTGAAAGACCTTAAGCTGTTTCTCGCTTTGAATGTTTTATTATCTCTTTCATAATAATGACGATATTTCAATACGGCAGAAGTAAACTTTGGTGATTTCTTCATCTGATCTATCCAAAAGAGCTCGAAATCAATGATACTTCAGACAATTCCACATTGGCCTCATTCCCCTTTCCTCGTTCTTGCTTCGGTGTTCGTTTGCCGATGTATCCTTGACTATCATCTTGAAATTGACAACAGGAGAATATTTCAAACTAAGCTGTACGACAAACGCGATGACTTCATCTTTCCAATAGTCATCTTCCCTTTTCTTTGTAGCAACATCCTAACAGCGCCGGCATAGAGAGTTTACATCTCCCAGTTCATCCGCTATTCAAGAACCTGTGTTCGATACAGTGATTTGCTTGATAGAGCCCGGTTGCTCACAAATAGGCTACTTCAACAAGGGTATGTTACCCAAACTTGAAGTCATACCTCCAGTAGGTAAGCGGTCGACATCACCATCTTGTGGACCGCTAAGAGATAACTGTTTCCCAGATGATAACAGATCTTTCACTTTAATGCTTAATTGATGTTTTCTCTAACAGATTTGACTTTACTACCGGATTAGACATGTTCAACACGGCGGGTATCTAATAAGAAGCAGTAGCTGCTTACTCTACCGGTGTCCCTGATCTCACCAATGTTTTTATTTGGTCCGTGCTGTTCATCTTTGTGTGTGTGTGTCTTCATTTTTCTTCTCTGTGCCGTACTCATGTTTTGTCTCTGTTTCTTTGTTTTTTCCGATGCTGTCATTATCCTTTGATTATTTGTTTTAGATTAACAGTTAGGTACTCACTTACTTAACTTGTTTTTATTTTGTTTTGTTTTTGTTTTTTTTTACTCACCTGACGCAAAGGGTCAGTGTGAGCTACTGCCATTACTTGGCGTCCGTCGTCCGTCCGTTAAATTTTTCACATTTTCATCTTTTCCTCTGAAACCACTTAGGCAAATTCAACCAAGCCCTACAGGAATGATGAATGGAAGGTCTTTTACTTATATCGCTCATTTCATTCCGATCCGACTAAAACATGGCCGCCAGCGCAGAATTTAGGTTTAGCATTGGATCCTATGGAAGAAATCACATTTTCATCTTCTCCTCTGAAACCACTGAAGCAAATTCAACCAAACTTTACAGGAATGATATTACTAAAGGTCTTTCACAAAGATTGCTCATTTTGTGTAGATCCGATAAAAACATGGGCACCAGCACGGAACACAAATTAGCATTGAACCCATCGGAAAATCACATTTTCATCTTCTTCTCTGAAACCACTGAAGCGGATTCAACCAAACCTTACAGGAATGATGTATGGAAGGTTCCTTACAAAGATTGCTCATTTTTCGTTTCGAATCGACAAAAACCGTGGCCGTTAGCGCGGAACTTTGATTTAACAGTGAACTCTTTGGAAAAAAATAACATTTTCATCTTCTTTTCCGAAACCACTGAAGCAAATTTTTCCAGACTTTACTAGAATGATGTCCTGAAGGTCCTTAATAAAAATTGCTCATTTCGTTCCGATCCGATAAAAAACATGGCCGCCAAAAGTGAACATGTTTGGTTTTTCAATATATATCAAAGGTATGTCACTGATATTTGGCATTTTGGATTTGGGAGATACATTACATTCTGCT
>MJUU01069593.1:76676-87359 GCA_002080025.1 Modiolus philippinarum | reverse complement strand
ATCTCAAAGGTTGATTACTTTAATGCAAAGCGAATGAAAAGTCTAGAGAGGTTCGGTTTCCCGCCAAAATTTCAAGCGTTTAAATCTCAAAAACGGCCACACTGACCTATCAATATTTTTGGCTTAAAATGATGTATGAATCATATTCTAATAAACAAAAATAATAATTTTAAATCCTTGATATAACAAACTTTAGGAGTGACCATCCTTAAAAGATGATAAAGACAAGCCAAAAATAGCTTAATACAAAGTTTGAAGGATGGATATAGTATTTATTCTTCAACTATTTGTTCTGAAAAGACGAACAGAGGCGCTGACCCAGGTGATAAATAAATGATTTAAATGATTATAAGGTTCTTGAATGAGATCCCATTGAAGGTTGTAATATTTTGAAGAAAATATAACATATTTCTTTCATAAATACCAAAAAGAAATGTCTGAAACCTTTACACTGTATTTAAGAGTTGTTTCCACTTTAAAGTGACAATTGGGATGTCATACAAAAAAGTCCCTTTTATTTTTTGGAAGATGAGATCATGGGCATCGACTTCAATATTTCATCTACTACTACAAATTGCCATTTACAATCTAATGATAACTCTTGCAAGCCGTGTTCGTAAGCAACTATTATTAAACTGAAATCGAATACGAATGGATATTTATGCATTTACGTAAAGTTGCCTTAACTAAAGCACATCATTATTCATAAATCAAGAATACACAGAAAAAACTTGGACACATTTATCTCGCAATTTACTCCACTCTTTCTTTATTCTATATATTAGGATAAAATTCTACCCTTAAAGATAAGTTAATTGGACAAGACCAAGTACTGAGGAGGAAACTTATTTTTCTTTTTTTTAGCTGGTATTGTAAATTATAGGAAAAACATACAATGCCAAATCTTTATTGTGAATGATAAATTTCAAAATTGAATACAAACCTACACAGGCTGGGGGAAAACCGTCCCAGGTACCATTGACATTGCATGTTCGTGATACAGAACCAGCAGTCATAGTAAAACCTGAATTACAATGATATGTAATTGAGCTGCTGGGTACATAAGTATTTTTCAATGGCGTGTATGATCCATTTCCTATTGAATCTGGAATAGGACATTCTTTATCTGAAATCAAGGTTATAAATGTCAGAATTCTTTTATCTTTCCATGAACTAAATCATGAAAAACTACAAGAAAATGCTTTAAATAGTAACTATGACTTTGAAATGCATTTAATATCATAGAAATTATAAGTAGATTAGAAACATTGCCTAATTATTGAATAACCAAATGTTCAGATGAGTTTTTTTTTCCAGTCCACAGATATCCTGTATTACACACAGAGAGTTATATAAATAGTAAGGTAATTTCAATTTATGTTAAAAAACAAGCTATATCAGTTTAAAATATAAGCGAAGCGTTACATGAGAGAATGAAAATGTTTGTAGGATTAAACTTTTTTTTTGAACAGGGCGTGTTAAAAGAAATGAAATTGACTATTTGACAGGTTAAGAATCCATGCATCAAGGTTATTTGCTACTTTGTCCTATCCATTTTATTTGTTTTGTTTAATGTCAGTTTAGCTTGAATATGGCTTAAAATCCTAATTAGGCCAAACAAATTAATCAAGACTTGCTTTTGAAGATGATCAAAATTCTTTAATATATGCAAATGCACTGGTCATGTGTTCACTTACCTGCCGTATATGCCACTTTACTCTCACTACAAACAACAGGAATACCTTTCCATGTCCCATCTGACTGGCAAGTCCTTATAAAATCCCCTGTTACATATGTAGTACCATTATCACATTGATATACGGTTGTATCAGCTGGGCGATACCCGTTTATAGTGTATGAAGCATTAGACACAGGACCAGGATCTGCACAACGTGTTTCTACAAATAAAACCCATATTTTTATGAAAAATTATATAAAAGAGAATTTAAATACATAACAATGTTCATCGGAATTGTATCTTGCTAAATAATGCAAAGATGTCATTGGTTATGTAAATATTTTATTTGATTTATGGAATGATGGAAGACCCAAACCCAGTTTTGTTTCATTAAACGGCTTACATTTACATTAAGTCGATTTGTACCGCTTTAAGTGTCTATTTTGGACATACGTGGATTCCCTTTCAAATAAGCCAGAATTTTTTACTAAAAGGTAATTGATAGAGAGAGAGGCTATTCCTGATATGGCTTTTTTCTTTTACCTTTATGTTCACATCCATAAAAGTCATTACACCACAAAAACGTTAAATTGACTTCATTTAGATTAATGCTTTTTAATTACTAATCTTCCTTAAAATTATTACTTACAATTTTAAACAGTTCTAGAAGATATATCAATTCAAAAAGGAAGTTTCATTTCTATCATTTTTATCTAGTGATTATTTGGTGAAACGTTTGACTTGTGCATGCTGACGGTATAACATTACAAAATTAATTCGTGTTAAAATTACACTTGACAGAACAAGTACTCATTTTATATGCAAATCAAAATGTATGTGTTGAATGAAAATGGACTTACACTGAAGAACATCAGTTGCCATATATCATTAATCCAACAACCTTGGCACTTTGATCTTGTATTTCATTTACCTCTAGACTTTTTTTATTCTATACTAATGGTCAAAATTCTATTTTTCATGATCCTTAGATTGAGTAAGACAGTCTTGCGAAGTGGACTCGTATGTTTATTCGTATGTTTACTAAACTATAGGGAAACGGGACAGATAAAGGGGAGGTTTGGATATCCATAAACAGGTTTAACCCTTCAACTGGCTTTTGCTAGTGCCGGTACCAAGTCCGGCTGTCTCGAGTTAATCTCGTTGTTAAAGTTTGTCTTTTGTCTATTTTTGTTTCTTCCCGTGTAGTTCTGTAGCAGATTGTGGCATGTAATTATAATTTTCAGCCATTGTAGGTGTTTCCTGTTGTCTATCTTATTTCATTCGTATGTGTAACTACTAAGGATGCATAGTTTATTGAGCATCCAACTGTAATCTATTTACGCATTACAGTGCTGTGACGAGGAGGCTGCTCAATTTCATGTACAAATACTAGTACATGCTTAATCACTCTGTGAGGACTCGGTGTTGACAGTGATATTCATTAGGAATGACAGGATATGGAGTAAATGCACATGAGACAAAGTTTCTACAAAAACATGTTTAAAATAAAGCATGGAACAACGCTTTTATTTTTGTTATCCATTTGAAGTCGGACCTTCAACAATGAGTTTTCCTCATATCTCTCACTAAGTTCAAGGCGGCCCTTTGCACTGGTTTGAGCAAAATTCATCGCTAAATGTAGATAAACGCTACATCCGATTTAAGTGTGAAAAATGGATAGCCATTTTGTATTTTAAGATTAAACAATATTTTAACAAGGCGTGTTAAAAGAGAGAAGAGATAAACCTTTTGACTTCTTAAAAACCCTTGCAACAAAGTTATTCACTTTTTGGACTTTATTTATTTACTGTGAATTTTGATTCTGTATATGCGCATTTCGACAGCTTATGTCTCTTCAAGTGTCAGTTTATCTTGAATACGGCTTAGGTATTGACAAATTGGCGTAAAACAGTCAATCAAGACTTGCTTTTGAAAATCATCAGAATTCTTTATTATCAGCAAATGCTCGGTAGTTTACTAACCTACTGAACATAAAACTATACTTTCACTGCACACAAGAGGAAGACCTTTCCATGTTCCATCTGACTGGCAAGTCCTTATAAGATCCCCTGATACATATATAGTACCATTATCACATTGATATACGACTGTATCAGCTGGGTGGTACCCATTAACAGTATATGAAGCATTAGACACAGGGCCAGGATCTACACAACGTGTTTCTACAAATTATAGATACATTTCATTCAAATTTAAAAAACAGATATGATAATGTTTATCATGTCATCCAGACGAAGTCGGTGACATATTGTTATTCTACGTTTCTTCTTACTTTTCTCCTTCTTATTCTTCTTCTTCCCCATATTTTGTCCGAGCAATTATTTTGAAATTGCTGAATGATACCAGTTCAAACTTTGCACACAGTTTCAGAACCATCTGAATTTATTCAAAATGCGTTTTAAAAACTCAAAATGGCCAACACTTCCAAGATTGCTGACATTTAACGTTTAAAACATTGAGGATTCAATATCTCAGAATCTGCTTCGCAGCATTTGTTAATATTATTTTTAGAAATTTTCAGCAAGACGATAAGGAATTTATGCAAAAGAAATTTTCAAAATGCCGGCATTTCAAAGATTGCGCCCATGATACGTAAAAAATTCAACTTGTCCAATTCAACAAAATCTAGGTAGATTTTAAGGCTTAGATTGAGATGGAATGATCAAAATGGTTTTCTGGGCTGATATTAGCTAAAGCTCACAATTGCAAATCTAGTTTTAATTTCATCTGGCTAAATTATGACATTGCTTTTCTGTCAATTTTCATAGGGTTTATATAGATCTGATGAATTGTGGGGACACGACGGATCTGTTGTTTTAATTGAACTGTTAAGATTAATATAAAAAGATAACACAAGTAACATAAACCTGGTGTCTTTTTGCACTACTTGTTGAGTTCATTTATGCCTGGTTTCCGTTTTCTATACGCTATTTTTTTAATGTACGGTGATTGAAGGAAAGAAAGTGTACCTCTTATAATGCTTTCTAGATGATTTTTGCACCTATCAAATTTAGGTTGCATGTAAAACTAAGGATTTTCTCTCTCTTGCATACCTCTGTCCTTAGATGATTTTGGTCTTTCTATTTAGATTTCATTGGTAAATTATTCTCAATCAACCTTTTTACACATATTTCGGATATCGGATATGAATTTCCAAACGTTTTGATTTGATCTGCACTCAAAACATAAGTATTTGAAATGGCCATATGCAGGGACTAGATTCCAAAAACATCGGTATTTTTGACAGAATTTTTGCAAAATGTGGTCAAACAAAAAAACTTAAAGAGGCTAGATCCTTTAATTACTCATACAGGTATATTGACGATGTCTTGTTGCTAAATAATAATAAATTTGCCGACTATATTCCATTAATATATCCCCCAGAACTTGAAATAAAGGAGACTACAGAGACTGGTCGTTCTGTTTCGTTTTTAGAATTACTTAGAGTTTGACGACATGGCAACCTCAGCACACGACTTTATGACAAAAAAAATACGATTTCAATTTTAATATTGTAAACTTTCCACACCTCGACAGCAATATTTCGTCTTCCCCAGGATATGGAGTAAATATTTCTCAATTAATCCGTTACGCTAGAGCACGTAGTCACTATCAAGATTTTTTGAAACGACATAGATGTTTAATTCGTTAACTTTTAAATCAGCACTTCGAGAAATACAGATTAATAGTTCTTCTGAAGAAATTTATTGGACGATATCCAGATTTGATTGATAAATATTCAATTCAAATTTCCAATTTTATTGAAGATGGTTTTGTTTAAGTTTTGGCTTCTTTTTTGAGGTTTCTCTTTTTGCCACTTTAGTGTGATTTATACCGAGCAACAAAAACATTTTACCTGTATGAGACAAGGCTTGTACATGGAATGACAAAAACATTTTACCTGTGTGAAAAACTTCTAGGTTTGGCAATATTATGGCTTTGACATTTAACACAGTCAGGGCACACAGAAGCTATAGTCAGTCCCTAAGCGGGAGGTTGATGCATCATTAAACCTGGTTTAACCTACCATTTTATGCATAAAATGCCTGTTCCAAGTCGGGAATATGACGGCTTGCCAAAAATGTTCTGTGTTGGATTGTGTTTCCCTGATTCAGTCGAATTTTTTGTGGATTTTCCTTACTGGTCTCTCCCTTTGATCGATTCGGACTTATGTTGTCACTTTTATTGATTTTTTTTTATTTTTCGTAAGTCAATGCACAACAAAAACTTATAATATATGTTCATAAGAATAATTACTTATTTGTTTATTATGCAACATGAATATTTTTGTAATTTGCAAGGTGTAACTTTGTTTAGCTAAGTACTTACCATTTAAAGCAATTCTCCTTACCATAAAAGTTTAAAATGGATTCAAAGTTAACATTTTTTCAATTCCTATCATTGGACACTAGTGATTAAATCTTAATTACCTATACAGGCTGGTGGTACACCATCCCAGGATCCATTTGTATTGCAATAACGTGTAACAGAACCACCCATCATATTATATCCTGAATCACATTGATATATTATATAACTGCTAGGTAGATAGTCAATTCCTGTCGGTGTATAGGATCCATTGCCTATAGGATCGGGCGTAGGACATCTTATCACTTGAAATAGAATTCAATATCACCTGTTCAATCAACATAAACAATGACTGTTTTATTTATCACAATTTGCAGTTAAGGTAGATCGACACTAATTACACGGCGCACTGGATTTGCGCATATTGTGAAAATTGACTTGCTTTTCAATGCTCGTTTCTTAGCCTTTTCGTTGTGACGTCATAGTAAATCGACCAATGTCATGCTCTTTCAGGCTGATTATCTTCCTTATTCGGTAAATATTTTTAATATTTCAATGTTGTTTACTACATAAAATATCTGTCTTTATCAAACGGTAACAATAAATTTTTTCAGCTCAACAAAAAGGTAAAGTGTTTCTCTAAAATATCATTTTAAAAAAAATCTTTATTACATTTATTTTATATGAAAGCTAAACAAAAAGCATGTTCTCAGAGTATCATATGTTAATACAAGTTTTGCTAAAATAATGACTTTGTCCTGATTTTCAAAGTTTGTTGACAGGATAAGATGGTCATATTTTTATTATATTTTTGGAACATAGAGTTAAAACCTACTAAAATTTGTCTGATATTTTTATTAGAGTCGAACTACCTGAAACAAGGACTATATCGTCGTGACGCTGTGGTCATAAACCTGACGACGTATTTATAGCAATTCTTTAATTAAATTGATAAAAAATATTGATAAAAAAATATTTTTGTTATTGTGAAAACGTCATTACAAAACTACATTTTTGCGTTCTTAAATTTTAAAATAAGACATAAAATTCAATAAATTTACCCAATTGTCCTTTCAAACTACTACAAACTTATTATTATGTCTGCGTGCAGGTGCATCCTTTTTTACTAGCTATTTAAATGTTTTAGGTTTGTACTGAATCAAAAAAGACTGATACAAAATCAACTTAACATTTTAGACATTTAATATTCTGTCTTTGGTTTTTCTTTACAGTTAAGTCATTGATATATCACTCTTTTTCTTTTGTTTTACGTTTCATTTTCTTCTATCATTTATTCAACGATGACTCTCGCATTTTCGCCTGTCTCGTTGCCTCTTTTAAGAAACTTTTGGTGAAGACATGCTAAAAAACTTATCAAAATTATAAAATTAGTTTTGTTCGACAACTTGCATCTTTTTGGTACAGATAAATCCAAAGCATTTAGAAGGCCAGAAAATAAAATATGTGTCAAGGCTGGAAGAGTACGAATAATCTTAAGTACCTCAAATTAACACAAAAAATCACAAAGGTGATACTTCTTAGTTTTATAAAATATTTAGTTTTTATAGTACTTTTTAATACTATAGGAGTTTTAGGCCGGTTCCAAATTATTCGTTGACTGGGCTGCTTAAAAATATAAATGGTCCCAGTGATTATAAAATATTAAATATTGTTCTAAAATTTGCACCCTTACGTTCAAATGCAGAAATGCAGAGAGAGCTTCAATGGAAACACTATACATGTAAACGAATTTACCATTGAACAAATTTACATTTTAAAACTTACAATATGATTAACATTTAGATAAGCGAAAGTAAATTGCTATCATTGGACTTAAGATATTTATGGTATAAATAGAAAGTTGCTATAAACCTGTACAGTCTGGTGGTATACCATCCCAAGAACCGTTGGTAAGGCAACTGCGTGATACAGAACCACCGACCATATTATATCCAGGATGACACTGGTATACTATTTGACTGCCAGGTAGATAGTCAACAACTGATGGTGTATAAGATCCATAGCCTATAGGTTCAGGTGTTTGACATTTAATTTCTGAAAGATTAAATATATAAATGTTTTATTAACAAAATTACTGACAGATTTATTGATGCTTATTGGTAAAATATTAGAGTCATCGCTACGACACGTGTAAAATGCAATCTCATCATATTAAAGACTAACACCAAGTGTTTGACAATAGACCCATTCCGAGTTCTGGTATTTAGATTCACCAGCTGTTGTTTGTCCGCCCAACGTCACAAGGTTATCCGCCCATGTGACAAAGAATGTACTTCAACAACATAGTTTCATGACATTTTAGGCTTTATGACGTAACGTTTTCAGTACTGTGATGTGGTTTGGTAAATCCTTATACTAGTGCTCGGATATAGTCTATTGCTTATGTAGAACTGCAGCTATATTGTGGCCCGATGTGTGTATGATATTTGGAAAAAACATTCCAAACTTGTCACGATATCCGCGAATTCAATATAAGTTATCATGACTTGAACCAACTAATATGATTATTTAGATAGTGTCGAAAATCGTTGAACGGCAAGCGACCGTCAGGCCGCGCCGTTCAACCATTTTCGACACTATCTAAATAATCATCTTAGTTGTTTAAATGCATGTTAACATTTTTGTGTGGTTATGCAAACCTTAGTTTGTGTTTAACTAGGAAAACGATGATTACAAAATGACCAACATTTAACTACACGATTATACACATAAACGCTATGTCGACTGACTGCGTAACCTGGACAATACACAGCCGAATGATGTATTGATTTTTCAGTGTTGTATAAAGTTTAAATGGCGTTTTCGTAATACGTGGAGCGAAAACCTTTGAAGATGTATGCAAATAAAATATTTCATATGATTTACATGTAATTCCAAGTATAGATGTATTTCACACTTTAATTTTTTTAATGTAAATATCAGGCTGAAATTAGTTTTACATTACGTGGAAGTAAACTATGTTTAATTTCGATATGTTTATTTGTCCATGCTTACTGCATGTTTGTGAATTTTGTCCTTATGTACAATTATTTTATGTACACTTTTGAATGACTTAGGTCTAGATGAAACACTACATTATCTTGATTATTGATTGTCTTGTTGTGTAGGGCGGACATGTTTATTTAGCAGGTGGTTAACACTGGATGAATTGATTGGTTTACTAAAAAAAAAAGTCTCATTAAACTTTAAGTTTCAAATTTAGTCTACATTAAATGCATATTAAATATATAGTTTAAGTAGCAGTTTGTAAATGCTAGTAAACTAGAAATATATCAACCTTTTCTTGCATTTAATATAAATTAAAGTTTATATGGTGAAGTAAGTTAAGCTTAAATTCATGAATTTATTTGTCTAACTAAATGTTGTTAAAACCAGCTTTAAATTAAAGATTTATTTAGAGAATAAACTTAATGTATTCTTATAAACTACAAATTAAATTTGGGTTAATGCTAGTTTATTATTTCAGTAAATCAAACTTTTCATGTAGTGTTTACTAATTATTACAAATCAGTGTCATGACAGAAGGAAAGAGTTAATTTTAGCACATACTATNAATAGAATGGGGAAGTCCTCTATTTTCATTTTGGTCATGGACCGGAAGTTTGGAATTGAACCCAAAACTGTATTCAGTATTACGAACTGAAATGTCCCTGATTGGGTGATATAGTTAGGGAAATATTCATTATAAGAAAGCTTCACAATTGACTTAATATTAAATAGAAGCTAGCCTTTTCTAGCCAAAATTTCTTGCTTAAACTTTGTATTGGTTAGATGAGGGAAAAACATAACTCATTTTGTGCGGATTTAAAAAGCTTCTGACTGCTAAAAAATTGGGAAACCAGTCCTGCCGTATATGGAAATATGCTTACTTCCGGCTAAAAGGAGCGCCAGATAATGCAAGCAATGTGATTTGAATTGAAATGTGTATTGATACGAACAGCTGAATATATATATATACATGATTTACAAACTGGTGTCTGAAGGTAGGCAACAGTTCGATAGTATATGCATCTTGGCCTTACCTGTTTTTCAGTAATCAGGGACAGTCGTGTTGTCCTGGGCATGATGTGGCCAGAGACCGAACAATCATAGATCATGTTACACTATTAGATATAAAATACAAGCATTATTTGATATACAAGTATATTACCTAACACCTGTCAAGTCATCACCAAGCACTGCTCTCTAACCACCCCCCCCCCATTTCCTGTGTTGACAATTCACCAATTTGAACTTTGCTTTCTTTTTCTTTAACAAATGAATTTGCTGCATACGTTTTAAAGCATACCCTTACATTCTGATCGGAGGCTTTAAAGAAAATTGAATCCATTTTTTTCAATTTATTTTTTATAAAGCTTAAAGCCTACAATCAGGAGGTAAAGACCTTTAGGGGGAAACATTTAATAAAACAAAATTGCATTTTTGCCTCATGACCAATTACACGGTATACTTTTTAAAATCGGTGCTTGGCCTAAGTACTATAGAGTGGTTTATCTCAGATGGTGATGTCTGAAATTGAGTTATGAGAAAAAAAAATTATCGTTTATTTTGAAAATTGGTGCCCCAAAAAGGTAAAATCATACCCGAAAAGTCAGAATGCTGCATCTCTGCTCCGTCCATGCATATTTCCCTCTTACAACCCCCCCCCCCCCCCC
>MJUU01069593.1:59374-74254 GCA_002080025.1 Modiolus philippinarum | reverse complement strand
TTTTTAACAAATGAGCCAAGAACTATAAAATATCTTAAAATAAAAAAAATCTGTCTGATATTTTTGTTAGGCTCGAACTACCTTAAATAGTTTTTGGGAAGGAAACGAAAATGATTTTTTCCCATAGGGGCCAGTGTTAATTTTTTATCAGAGCTGGCTGCCATGCTTTCATGAGTACGGAATGAAATTAGCAGTCTTTGTAAAGGGCCTTGCATAGATCAATTCTGTTAAGTTCTGCTGAATTTGCTACAGTTGTTCCAGAGGAGAAGATGAAAATGTGATTTTTTTCCCCATAGGTCTAATGTTAAAACTATATTCAGATCTTGCTTCCATGTTTTCATCGAATTGATATATGATTTCTGTAAAGTAAAATTGAATGTGCTTCAATGGTTTCAGAGGAAAAGATGAAAATGTTGTTTTCCCATAGGGTCCAATGTTAAAACTATCTACCGCTCTGGCGGCCATGTTTTTATTAAATGAGAACGAAATGAGCAATCTTTATAAAAGACCTTCCACACACAATTTCTGTAAAGTTTGTTTGACTTTGCTGCAGTGGTTTTATAGTAGAAGATGAAATTGTGAAACACTAACGGACGATGAACGTACGATAGACGGCAGAAACAAAGTAATTTCAATAGCTCACACAGTCTCATAAGGCCAGGCGAACTAAAACGAGATTGATGAGATTTAAAACTATTGTACTATTTTTGACGTTTTTAATATATATGTCACTTATATTACAAACAAATATGCTACAATGTTCAAGTGTATTGATTGATCCTCATGGAGATTTTTTTTTCTCACTTTTTCATGTGCTTCAAATGTTAAAAATATTGCTAGACATTCTAGGAATAAAAATGGAGGTGTTTATCCATGTGCAAACGCAGCCATTTCACAAACCGAATAAAGTTCTAGTGACCTTATGTTAAGTTCGTGAGTAAGCTGGCCGCGTTTAAACATCGATAAATTCCTCAAAAATATTTTTTATTTTTTGCTTATTGAAAACAAATGCTGTTCCGTCATTTACTGCATTATATTACATCGGATCGGATGATTCAACAAGACGGGTTTATCACAAATATTTGTTCAATATGTGCAGTGTTAAGAATAGAGTGTTTATACAAAGAATAATTTACAATAAGAAAATAATTATATAGAGGGCATCATTTGTAGGGATGACAACTAACTGCATTCAAATTACATATAATATACATTTACATATACAGCAAAGGAACTGGTTTGTAGAAATTGTATTTAACCTTTTGCACTTAGGAGAAATGAAAAAATAAAAAATTTACATATGCAGAAACAAAATTAACAGTAACTTCGGTATTTTGTTATTTTTTTAAGCAGTCAACATATGTGGTAGAGACGATAAAGTGCATTTATGCTGTTACCAAATGCAAGATTGTGGTTTTCATGTACAGAGGCTCAGTCTTAAGACAAATTTGACTGGATCAAATAATGAAAAATCAAAACCAATTGTGTACAATTCTTAAGTTATGAAGTTCTTCTCTTTTTAGAAATATATAAGAACAATGTCACCTTGTTGAAATAAGTAAGTTCATAATGTACATAGAAGGTCCAGGTATTTACAGGGGAAATAGATCGCTGAGTATACTATCATCAAAAATTTGTAAACAGCCGACGAAAGATAAATCCGAAGTGTCAGCTTTTGAACCACATTTCAATATTTAAATAATTCCATAGTAGGTATTGTTGTCTTGAGAAAACACGACTCTGCTTGAATTCGGATCTGCTCATCAATGATTTTCCTAATTTTTTAATGGCAATTTTGTGTTGAAGAGGGATATAATCATCATGAGTATTTTCATGTTTGATCATTAAGTTATGAGAAAACTACAAATTGTTATATTTAAACATATTTTTTTTATAGTTCTGGCATTTAAATTAATATATATCATTATTAATTTAACTACTTTTAGATTGGCTCTGATTTTTGCTGATATGTCAAAATAAAGAATACAAAAGAAACAAACAAACAAGCATATGGCAGATCTGTTTGAATCTGATAACAATGCATCTGATTATTTAACATTTAGGTAAAAAAAACAATTCAAGGGAACTCTTTAAAAAAATTACACTTTTAGGTGTCTCAGTGGTATTATTCCGCCATTTTTGTAAAATAATTGTTCATTTAGGTTTCATTCATTAAGAAATTTAACAAAATAGTTATTTAAAACGAAAAGAAAGTTCAAATGTATTTAAAATTTATATTCCTAATTATTTTTGTAACATTTTCATTACAAAAACGTGAGTTAAAACACATGACCTTTAAATCTGTTGCTGGATTTTCAGAACACAGAAATTATTCAAGGGAGATAATTTGATAAAATATTTTAACAAAGATATCACTAGAGAAATNTTAAGTATATATCTCTGAAATATCAAAAAATAAAAAAAATCTGTCTGATATTTATTTTATATGAAAGATAAACAATAAGCACGTTCTCACAGTTCCCTATATATTCTTTGTAAATATTGCTGAAAAATACTGAATTTGGCCTGATTTTCAAAGCTTGATTACAGGAAAAGATGATCGGTGACATATCATTTTTATTTTATTTTCGGAACATATAGGTAAAGACCTACAAAATATCTGAAAAGAAAAAAATTCTGTCTGATATTTTTATTTGGATCGAACTACCTTAAACATATTTTTTTTATAGTTCTGGCATTTAAATTAATATATATCATTATTAATTTAACTACTTTTAGATTGGCTTTGATTTTTGCTGATATGTCAAAATAAAGAATACAAAAGAAACAAACAAACAAGCATATGGCAGATCTGTTTGAATCTGATAACAATGCATCTGATTATTTAACATTTAGGTAAAAAAAACAATTCAAGGGAACTCTTTAAAAAAAAATTACACTTTAATACGAAATTGGTGATACTATTGTCGTTTGTTTCTGTTAGCTGTGTAAATGCCACCAAATCCTTTAAATAAACACGTTAAACAATCGGTCATAACATCAGTTCTTTAATAACTTAAAGAGGTTGTGTGGGTCAGAAAATATTTGCTTGACATTTAACTACCCCTGCTTCTTTTTTGTAGTCGTTTATTGAAAATCAAAGAATATATATTTACTTTTGCATTTTTGGTATGAAAAGAGTCAGGTCCATTAACTTAACTGTTTTCAGACGGACAGGTGCCACATTTGGCTGAATGTTCCTGAAAGTCGCAATAATTCTCCAGCTTATAATTACTATGTGATCTTCAATTGATTGTCGCTATAATACGCTGTAAGTGAAGTCGAAAAGAACATTTATTGCCAGGTTGCATGCACTGGAAATCACTTGGTTATTAAGGGGGTAGACCTGGGTACCGGGAGATAACTCCGTTTTTACGTTTCATGTACTTAGATAATTAAAAAAGAATCATTTTGATAGGCATGATAAAAATTTTGAAATTGTAATTTTTTTTTTCACGAAGCAAATAAAAATTCATGTCGTCATGCGAACAACCTTCCAACATCCAGCTATTTATAACGAGTGCATTTACTCTACATTTGTTCAATAATATCTAAAAATGATGAAAATTTGTAAAAGTCTGATTTCTTGCAAGGGAGGTTATTTAAAGCATAGATTCAGCAATTTGATGGAGTTTTACACACTTTATTCTAAATTTAGACAGACTGGAACGGTCAAATTTTCTATATATCTTACATAAATTAGTTTTCTTTCTATTCTCAGTTTTCGGTGAAAATTAAACGACTCAACCTTTTTACAAGAAGTTTGATACTGGTCAAAATAGAGTAAATTTGCTTCCTTTACTGTTCAGAACGCCCTTGGATTTCAGTTCAACTATTAAAATTTACTATCATTATTCATGCTTACTTTCACATATCGAGGGTTCAGTGCAGAAAGGTTCTATCTGCACTTTTGGTCAATTTTGAGTTATATTGTAAAAGTGTCTTCTTTACATACCATAATAGGTCAGCAATTAATTTATAAACGTCAAAAGGTTCTATGTTCAAATTGCATATTTTAGTTCGATCAGAAAGGTTCTATCTACACATTATATTTCAGGATTAAGCACAATGATTCTTCTTAATTATATAAATCTTATATATTTTGTCTGTTTTTTCATCTCACATTCACATTTTACCCAGGTGACCTCATTTTCTTTATCTCAATTTGTATTTTCAGAATAGAGCAGTCGGGTTCTATGTGCACATTTTTTATGAAACTTTCAATATCATTGTAATTAATTGAATTTCAGTTTTTTCAGTGAAAAACACAATTATCTTAATAATCTTAAATATTATTTGCCAATTCAGCAATAAAATTACTACCAACTTCTTCATGACAGCCATACAAATTTTTTAGTTCAATAAGGTTCTATGTGCATTGACCTACTTTTTTATCACATGGGTTGACAAAAATTACTTTTTCTTTTGATAATCATACATTAGGACATTTTACATCTTTTAATAGAATTTTTTTATCAGTGGGTAAAAAAACCAAATTTTTAAAACATTTCAAATCTTAATACTTCAATAACTCAAATGTATGATAAATGCACATAAAACCTTTCTGCACTGAACCTTTATACAACAGTATTTTGCATTTGAAATAAGTTTATATCCAATTCAAATTTAATTAGAACTTATTTTATACAGCAAAATCAAATCTTGAACAGGCCAAATAATATGCGGAAACAGTGTATCTTTGATGACCACTAGACAGAAAACGGAACAGTAAAAATGATTGAAAATTGCTCATAGTTGACATGAATATATGTAGTTTTAAAACTGAAAATATTAAAAAAAAATTTAAACGAGTGGGAAATTTTAGGTTTACCCAGGTTTACCCCCTTAAATAACTTGGTACCAAAGATACCAAAATTCTGTTCGGTAATTTTGTCATCACCCTCATTATAAATTTCTGCACAAAAAGTAAGTGAGAACCGAACTGTCAGACCAATTAAAAAAAGATTAGTCAATTAGACAATGACAAGATTTGAAACAAAATATAAACATAGACATCACATCAGTTCGGAACAGACGACACCTAGGGACAAACATACAGATGAACAATTCGAACAAAATTAAAAACATGGGTTAAATCATGTGCACATGTAGAGAAAATATCTCCTGTTTCTCATGAGACATTAAACATGTTGACAATGTAAGTTCTGGTAATGAGCTCCAAATCAGTTGAGGGAAAACAAACGTAACTTTTAAAAGTCATCTAGGAAACACAAGATCCTGGTGTCCATCGTTAGCATCTTCAATGATGACTTCAAGATAATGGTAACATGTCTTTTTTTGTAAATCATTCGGAGAAACAAACTATAATCTATGAGTATACTATAGCCAAGAAAATGGAGAATACTTGGAACCAAACCTATATTTAAGGTTATTAAAAACTTTAGAAGTACAGTTTTGTTTTGTCTACAGATTGAATATTTATAAACAAATTCTGATGATAAACCACATACCAATACAAATTGTGCAGGTGCCATTCCATTTACCGTTTCCTTGACATGTTCTTGAGGAAGAACCTAATAATTTATAACCCAGATCACAATCATATGATATAATAGTGCCAATTGGATATCTCAGTGTTGTCAACAGTGCATTAGTTGTTGCGTTGGATGAGTTGTCTACAGGAGCTAGTGCCGGGCATCCAGACGCTGTATATAACATGAAAGAGTTTGAAAGTTATTGTACAAAACAACAAACGATTGCAATACTTAAAAATTTAATAGGCTTGCCAAATTTAGGTCCACAGCCCTGTCTACAGAGTTGAATAGGCTTTTATGCAAATGATAAACAGGGGAAAACTCTGTCTTACCTGAATAAGTTTGTAGAGAACATACTTAAACTTATCAAGCACACAAAAAAATGTACATCCAACATATTTGCACTGCATGCTTCAGTAACAGTTTTGGCATTGTTTGGATTTAATGTTATAAAGTCGAATTTATTTCAAAGTTTTATATCTTGTTATTGAATTTCCTAGGGTTTTGATTTTTGTGGTTATTTATCACCTTTTCGATATGTTTGTTGTGCCTCTTCCCGTCTGGTGCTATTTTCTATATATAAATACTTCATGTTTATTTCCGTATATTTAGTTCTTTGAATTTAATTTTTCACAACTGACTCAGTCCTGTTGCTAACTGAATTTTACTGTTGTTGCTTTTGTATTTTTATTCATCACATTAGCTAGTGGGAAGGTTTGGGCCCAATAAAACTAGTTTAACCCCGCCGCAGCAGGTTTGCGCCTGTCCTAAGTCAGTAAATTTATTAAGTCTTTTTGTGTCTTGTCTGTTTTCTACTTAGTTTATTTTATGTCTTTAGGAGTCTAAAAAGATGTTTATGTCGCTGAACTTGATTACTCTTTATATTGGGGCCGACTCCGACCCGCCGTTGGGTGTAGGGTTTCATCACCGTTCATTGAAGATCTTATGGCTTTGAATTGTTATAACTCCCCTTTGGGTCGTTGTCTCTTTGACACATTCCCCGTTTCCCTTCTTTTTTCTATTAATGTATTTGAAGGGACTGTGTCTCGCGTGCATTTAATCCATATCTCTTAATCGCTTATTTTATACAATTAAAATACTGTTCACTAGACGTAAAATTCTAATCTTACATTGCTCATATTAGTCGGCAGCCAGTATAATCCTCAATAACATCAAAACTTTCACAAGCGCAAATGGTATCGAAATATCAATGCAGAAGTTTGTTCCTTCGGTATTCTACTGCCGTTGTTTTGTTAGCCATACGTTCAATTTTGTTTGTGATGTCTTTGAAGAAAATTATAGTTTAGAACATATTCGAACTCAATTGTGTCTTTCAGACAAGCAAATGATTATATATATTTTTTTTAATTTCTATACAGTTTTTATACTTGCATCTGCTCAGAAAGTCGTGTATTGTGAAGTGTGTAAAGGCGCAGATAAGAACGGATATCTACAGCTCTCTAAGGTCTCTCCAGATTGATAATTTTATTTTTTGTTATATTAGAATAGATATATTAAATGGATTAAATGCAAATGAGACAGGGTCTCTTTAAAGGCATTTTATGGTGAATGACACATGATCAAACAAGAAAGATGGCGGGAAAAATTTTTATATACTCAGAATTTATTGAAATTTGACAGAAAGGTTCCTAAGCATGTGTAGAGACGAGTTTGGTGTTAAAAGAATCAAAATGGCGACCGTCGGTATGGGAACAGAAAATGGAGGGAAAATATCAAAATGCTCCAATTTGAAAGAAATTGGAAGGAAGGTTGCTTAGCATGTATAAAAATGAGTTTTGTCCTTTGAAAATATCAAAATGGCGACCGTTGCCATAGAAACAGACGGCAGGAATGAAATCAAATCCAAATGGGACGAAAAAGAGAGATAATCTTGCAATAAGATATGAAAAGGGAAAATTATAACAAAATAACACAGTAAAAGAGCTGAAAAGGGGTAAATATTTGTAAAAAAAAATTGATGAAACACAGATATAACTGTGAAAAGGTTAATAATGCAAACAAAAGAATTAGAAAAAGAGGAATAATAATAGAAAAAAAAACCAGAAATAATAGGAAGAGACAAATCAAAGCAAAAGAATAACAAAAGCTAGCTCCCGTTCCAAACAATTAACGCAGACGTTATAAAATTACTTCCAGCCAGAACAAGCATCTGCTGATTTCCGCTTTACAAAGATTACTCGCGAGTAGTTTGGAACAAGAAAATATGAGAAATATCAACTCCTTTATATAGTCAATGTAATCCAAAATGTACCTTTATAAAGCATATACGGTAATTCCTGGTCAAAATGCCGACCAAGAAGAATTGCATACTTCTTCCGATCCCGCATGTGGGTTCCTATATCTCTCCATAGGACATTTGCGGGGTCATGTGCCAAACTATCATACTTATAAATCACAAAGTTAGAATTTGTAGATGACAAATTCCTATTCTTGTCGAGTAAAGACTGTTTACAGTCATGTGACTGTGGTTGCATGATTTTAGTGCAGTCGTTGACATCACTTTCGGTTTCTGTACTAATATTCGTTTTCACAGGACGAGTTGTAAACGTCCATTGTTTTTAGATCTGTTAAAAATCTGGTTTGCTCTACTGGTTTGTTTTATTTTGAAGATATCGTATAGGGGTATATATTTAAGTAAAAATTAAATTTTAAACTCTGAAGTTTTTCTTAATTTCCCTTTTCATGTCACTCTGGGTGGCAAAAAATAACAAAAAATCTAATCTAAATGTGCACATAATTAGGAATATTAACAAAAGTAGACTAGGCAAAAAAAAAGAAAAAAAGAAACGTATTTGCAACGAACTTGGAATTTGGTGTCTCATATCTTTTAAAAAAAAATAGAAACGACTCAAAATTTTCACAGCATTTTTGTTTAATCCAGAGCTTTATTTTTGTGCAAAAAATGAAAATTAATTTTCACAGTTTTTGAGATTCCAAAAAGTGCTTTTTTACCCCAAAAATTGAAAAACCATTAATTGCAACAGAAATTGACAAACATAAACATTACCTCATAAAAATTGAACTTTTTACAAAGTAAGATAACAAAATAACGAACATTTCAAAAATATATTGCACATTTTGATAAGATTTTTGTGACATCCGTTTTCCAGTCTTCCAAACTAAAATTGCCAATAAGGCATTGCAAATGCTGCAAAATGAAGAAAACGCTTGGATGGTTTCCTTTTTAACACACAGATTAAAATTCTGTGAAAGAATAAAGTCGAAGATACGTACAAATTAAAATAGACAATATTGAAGAAGTGTAACGTTTCTTTTTTGGTCAGTATAATTGACAGAAGTGGATATATTTCTAGAAATACCCCTAAAAACAACAAAGATTTTTAATCCAAACACTCTTTTTACAAAAACAATGTACAATTTGTTTTTTAATATGGTCGAAAGGGGGTAAATGGAATTTGGACCATTATGTAGGGGCAGGTAACTTTGATCCCCATTTATTTCAGAAAAACGCCAGGAAAGGTGGTCCAATATTTATACCAATTAAAGGGCATGCATTTAACAGTAATATATTAAAAACATTCATTTTGAATTCGGAATTTTTTGGGCTAAGGTGTCCTAACTGAACTTAAAACAAAGCAATGGAACAACGCTTATATAGTTATTCTTCATCTTAAGTCACCATGATGTATTCAACACTGACTTATACTCATTCTAACAGTAAGTCCTAGATTGCAACTTACAAGGTGTCAACAGAATTTATCGCTAGTTGTCGAAAAACGCTACATCTATGTTTGCATTTCTCAAGGATGTAAGATTGTCAACAAATATAAAATAAGCTGGCAAAATATTCTTAAAATCGCTATTATCCGTTGCCCGACAAAGAGACCAATATAAGAATTGGCACTCATCTAGTCAACTCCATAACGAGCCTGTATCGCTCACCTGGGCCTTGGCTGACATAGACAGTAAAATTATTATGAATAATAAAGGACATCATTTTCTAGAATGTTTATAGACCTTGGTATTTTCTTCAAAGTTGAACTATATTCATGATGGATACCATTTTGGATATGGTTACCTTTTTTGAAGGAGGCCAACTGCATCAGGAACGAACATAAAAATCAAAAACTTTAAAGGGCATCATCCAAGGACAATTATGACTAATTTGGTTTCAACTGACCTATTAGTTTTAAAGGAGAAGATCTTTGCATGTGTTTTCCTAAAGGTCAAATGTCAAACTAAGGTTCCAACTAGAATTAGCTGAAGACTTGATCGATAATTTTTCTAAAGGGGATCATCGATGAAAAATGGTGACCAAGTTTGGAACTAATTAGATTTGTTGTTTCAGAGAAGATAAATTTGAATGCTTTCCAATAGGGGCCAATGTGAAACTATTTTCCCCGACCACTGGGGCCATCTTGGATGGAATGCAGACTTGCAAGACACACTTTTCATGGAGGACCAATTAAGGATTATTCGTGTCAAAGTTTTGTTCAAATGTCTAGTAATTTCGGAGGAAAAATCATTGAATTAGTTTTCCTATAAGTACAATGTTAAACCGAGTTCCCCGCTTGCCGCCTTTTTGAATGATGTGCAGACTCGCCAGACATATTTTTGAAGGGGACCAACTAAGGACTATCCTTTTTGTGTTACCATAAAGTCAACATAAATCCTTACAAATTCATTTTACATTTGCTCCTCTGGGGGTACAGAATGACATTTGCGAACATTGATTCACATTGCTATTGCTAATTTTGTTTAATAATAATATATGTCTCTGTCTTAGTCCTGAATCTTTTTATTTTAAATACATGTGATTTTCCTATTATTCCTTCTGTGCATTAGCTAGGTATTTATATATGGATATAAATTACGGGATGTCCGGCTTTCGAGCAGATATGAAATTAATCCGAAAATCAAAACTTTTAAAAACATCATAAACGTTTTTAATCGTTTTTCGAAATACAAATTAAGAACTAATTTTAAAGTTCGAAAAGTCTAAACTATACATATTTAGCTTTTGTTTCTTTTTCTCTTTTTTTATTCTTTTTTTGTGTTTGTTAACTTTTGCTTGTTTTTTTTAACACAATTGCGTCATGCGAAAACATTTAATCAGTCTGTTGTATGTCTGAAGATAAGTACACAAAAGCTGAAAGTTAACATATAATTTTTCATGAACAAACAATAGAAAAAAAATTGAAAGACAATCATTTTTACTCAAAATTTTAGTAATTTTTACGTCATTGTTAACTAATTTCTACCTTACCCCAACAAGCAGGGCTTGTACCATTCCATATTCCATCTTCGCATGTCAAGGACAATGACCCAGCGCCATGATAAAAATTAGGATTGCACGAATAATTCACAACATCTCCGACTTCATACCCTGACATAACATATGTTGTAAAAGGAACTTGAGAAGGCTTCCCACAGCGTACTGCAATTAATGATGCATAACACGTTTATAACTTTTGTGCATAGACAAAAAAAAAGGAATGAACTGATTGGTTAACTAATTTTTTATTTGAAATTTTAAGTATATGAAGATTTTGTTGTTTTTTTCTCCGCTAGTACTAATAGTTGTTCGTCAACAAATCACAACGAACACTACATTTTTTACCTAGTATATACAATGTACCTGTTTCTCTATACCGAACGAGGGATTTTATTCGATCGAAAACCTACATTATATAGAACAGACTTTTAAAGATTTTGGATGTCCTTTATTCTTCTGTGATTCGCTGTTCAATAATACAATCTCTAATACCTTCTTATGCTTTTTTCGCGAAATGTGCCCTTCATTAAATCAAAACAATGGGAAACAGGTAGTATAATTCAATAAAAGGCAAATCCACTCGTTTACCCTATAAACACAAAAGAAATCACACAAAGAGAAAATGAAATATTTCCAAATGTAAACAACAATAAATACTCGGGACACTCGGACTTGATACCGACACAATCAAATAGGATAGGGTTCGACCCCTTTTACATTCTTATATTGCTTTTTTCTATCCAACATCCCTATAGTATAATTAACATACGGACAAAACCTAATACAGGTGAGCTATGTACTACAAGACCACTTTCTTAAAAAAAAATGAAAGACAAAAAGACAAATTTAAAGATGAGCCAAAGAATATGTGCCGTTTAACTGCCAGTTTCTTCAGGGAATCTAGTCTGTTGGCGAAATACTTTAACACGACGGACGAAAAAAAAATATAAACTTTCACAGGGTTTGATGAAGAGTAATTATGAATTTCCTCAAAAATCGCCAGAATATTCCTGCTGATACAGTGTTTTCATATAATAAGATATAGGGATCAATCGTAGGAACAATACGGGGTAGCACTTAAAGACATGACCAGAGCAATTCCCTTTCACGAGAAGGATTAGGCTGTTCTAAGTGAATTCGCCAACCAGGTTGAGATTGCTAACTTTACTAGTTAAATGGAATAATAGATAGCCTATTACGACAAAAATGGTTTGAATCATCTTAGTATTACAAATGAACATTAAAATATAAAACTGATACCCGTATACCAGATTTAATAAAAGATATTCTTAGATTGTATTAACATTTGTAAAAATAATTCATCGGTTCGGTTCTCACTTACTTTCCAAATGTTACTATAGACAAAAGTTTTTGATCTGCGAACTTTTTTCAAATTTTATATGACAAAAGACAACTTTTCCATAACAGTATTCATGATCATACCATATTCAATACAGCTTGGCAATTCACCAGTCCAATTACCACTGCTGGAACAAGTCCTGTTGAGGTCACCACTTCCATAAATATATGGTGGGGTACATGTATATGCAACGATACCACCTTCTTTTAGCGATGTAACATCATATCTTGCGTTTGTAACGGTTTCGGGTTGCTGGCACAATAACTGATCTAAAAAATATCGATATTGCATGTTATTTTGGAAACACATGCTTTAACATTGGATTAAACTACAAATTATAACAATTTTTGAAATCATTTGACAAATACCGATAAAACTGATTTCTTGCATTAAGAATAATTTTGCTCTCTTAGCTACCACAAGTATCTCATTTTTTAGTTTTGATCACAAGGCAGTGACTTATAAGAAGCAGGAGATGCTTTCTACCAGTCCACCTGATCTTACTCATTGTTTTTTGGGTCCTTTTTGTTCATCTTTGTACATGTGTACGTCTTTGTTTTTTCCTTTCTGTGACCTACTCATGTTATATATCTTTGATTCTTTGTTTTTTAAATCATTTAAGTTAACATAAACTCTTGATTTATAATGAAAGCCAATATAGGTTGTCGACAAGGCCATATGCAAAAATTAAATTTACAATAACTTCCGTATGTTGTTTTTTTATTAAGTTTTTATAAAGATGTACGTGTTCTGATACCTTTGCCTTGAAATTCAAATTTACTTTGCAATATTAAAAGTTAACATCTTTTAAAAGATTTAAAAAATTTTTCAAATCTGTTCTATTTTTATCGCCCTCATTAGTAATGTCGTTTCACTTCTAAATACAAAATATACCGAAGTTGCCGAAAAACAGTAAATTTCGATATGCTGTACACGTGTTCCAAGGAGTAACCTCACATCAGCAGCACTAAAATAATATGTTAAAAAGTTTCTGATACACACTTTCATACCTTGCTTTTTTTATGTTCGTTGTTCATAAAATGTCGTCGACACTGCTGCAAAGGAAGATGAGGTTTTGCGCGCAATACAACCAGTTTAACCCACCATGTCTCTTGAAATGTCCGTATAAAGTCAGGACCATTGCGATATGCATTTTCCGTCGATTTTACAACCGCTTTTATCTATTGATTTTCATTCGAAATAGTATGCTGATATAAGTTGTATGACAAACGCGATGACTTCACTTTTCTTATAGTCAACTTCCCTTTTCTTTGTGGCAACATTCCAAAGGCACCAACATATGGAGTTTACATCTCACAACTCTCGCTACGCAAGGGCTTGTGGTTTTTACAGTGACATCCTTGACAGAGCCCAGTAGCTTACAAATAGTCTACTTTAGAAAGGGTACGATACCAAAAACTTAAAGTCATCACTACAGAAGTTTTACGGACGACATCACGATCTTGTGGATCGTTACAGGATTTCTCTTTCCCAGATAACGCCAGATCATTCCCTCTACAACTAAAATTTGTTTTGCCTCTATGGGATTTGACTTTACTACCGAAGTTGACATGTTCAACATGGCGGGTGTCTGATAGGAAGCAGGAGAAGCTTACCTTATCTCACCCATGGTTTTTATTTTGTCCGTGTTGTTCATCTATAGGTGTGTCTTCATTTTTCTTTTTTGCCCCGCTCTCAGGTGATGTCCTTGTTTCTTAGTGTTTCCTATGTTGCCTTTGTCCATGGATTGTTCGCTCTTTTGACTGACGGTTCGGTTCTCACTTACTTTATATAGCAGAAATTTGAAAAAAAATTCTATTATTTAACAACTGTGAAACAAAGTATAGGTACTAAGGTAATGCCTCCAAAAAACAAACTCAGATTGTAAATAAGGATAGCAAGTATAATTATTATAGATACTACCCGTCGCGCATTACAGCGTGATAATTAGCAATTAAGTTATGGTAAAACATTTTCAAAAATATTAAAAGTAAAATAGTGCACTAAAAATTTACGGCTTACAAGATAACAGAAATTGCTATATATAAATACAAATGAATATTTTTATACATATAAATCATGAATGCCACTCAAAATGAATGAATTTTGGAGATCAAATATGTTTTAAAAACTAAAGTACTTAATGCATAAGAAAGGTTGTTTTAGATGATGAAGCTGCTGTGTCTAGATCTACAGGTTTGCCGTGTATCTGCTTTGTCAATGCACTTTCAGATCGTAATGAAACCAATTGTTATGTGATTGAAACAATTCTTGTGAGTAAAGTTGCACCATACAGAAGAGAGAAAAGTTCAGTCTGCGCATGTGTGGTATTTTCGTTATTCTGTTGATTTCCTCATGAACCAAATCCTAATAAACATATCCCCAAAAAATGTATGGTGTAATATCATACTCAGAAGTTGCACAATATAATAGATAAACATTAGTTCCTCACTGTGTTGAATACCGTACGGTGACCCATAGATGCTTTGTTTTGGGTCGTTTGGGTGTTGTCTACTTGACATTTACCCCACCATTTCCTTTCTTTTTCATATTAGATATTATTTTCGTCACAAAATCTTTGAAAAATCACGTGATACTTGGCATTAAAAGAGGTAAAAATGTATAAATTTGTAAATAATTAATCAATTCATTTAAATGATTATGGGATAAAAAATGATTGTTAATTTGAAGTTTATGCACCTTATTTTTTTTTTAAATCTGATGTAAGTATGAACCAAACCACCAGTGTAAAACGAAAAATCATAATA